>LXHY01000020.1:0-226698 GCA_002093855.1 Fusarium praegraminearum | reverse complement strand
CGTGTAAAGAACACCCCCACCCTCCCCTTCCCCCACATGAAAGCAAAAAATTGTAGTGTACAGCGCTTATCCATGTTCGGCCATCTGCGGCAGCGAGCAACAAGCTCATCGATGACGTCGAGTGAGTGGAGCTCGGCCGGGTCTTTGCAGCAACGGAGCCGGGGGACCCTACCGATAGCCTCTGACGTCAGGGCCCCGTTTTCAAAAAACGGTTTTTCACTTTGGCAGGACCTGAACTGAAAATGAGAAGGAGTGACACACGGACTGTGCGAGCCTATGGGAGTTTGTAGAAACAGAAACAAACAACCTTGTGAAGCTTGCCGTACCTAGTAAACTTCAATTGCAATCTATTGTGGGTTTACACGAGTCGTAAAGATAGGAAACCCATGTTGTTGTATGTAGGTTGGTAGATTCAGAACGTCTCTGCTCTTTTTTTTCCTGCACCCAACTCAACTCAAGCACACGAGAAAGGTAATTATGTACCCACCCAAAAGGGTGATATCAGGTGTTTCAACACGGCATGGCTTCATACTCGGTCTACCTAAGTAAGACACAATTGGCCATTTATTTCATCATTCACAAACAAAGAGCGTATCTATTACGAAGTATTTTGTCACTTTGTTTTCGCGTCTGGAGCGACATTCAAAAGAGGGGGGCAAACAAGTTCGCTTCTGCTAACTTGTGTGCTAAGGTATTAAGTCTTTTTACCTACAGCGCTTCTCCACGCCCCATCAAATCGTCTCCATTTCTGCAGTGACACCTCGACCCTCTGTTTTTTCTCTCTTTCTCACTCTCTCAGCTCAATTGATAAAATTTGACATCTTGCAATCTCCCCAACATAACCTGTCTCCACGCCTTGGAAACTTAGCAAAGGAATCGACAGTCTACCCCTGTCCATCCTTTATGATTGCTCTTTTTCTTTCTCTTTTTGACCTGGCAGCCCTCACAATACCCCAAGCCGTTATAGTACTAGCCCCCTAACAAGCAGGACCCTGAAGATCCCACGGCGGCGCTTCTTGCCAAAGACATGAGCGTCCGTGACAGCATCTCAAACGCGGATGAGGAGCCTAAGTTCTCCGTCGACGTCATACTTCCGCCCTTGACGCCGTCATTATTATCGTCACGTTTAAATCCCTCTAATTAATAACATAGGATCTTTACGAATGCTGCATGCCGACGTATGTTTCCTTTTTGCTTTCGGCTGACCGAATACAGTAGCCACGCGCCTGTGTGAGGCAAAAGCTAGGGGCGACAGATAAGTATGTAGCTGGGCGGTCAGCGGCTGAGCGGTTTAGGCTGTGTGCGACTAAAAGGGGGCAATATTGAAAGTGTGTGACTTTGATAATCGTACCCAAATTTACAGATGTACTCCAAATACTGAGTTTTCGACCATGACACGGGGAATTCGCCTCAAGAGCCCTGAGAAAAGCCATGTACTCCATGTACACTTGTACAGTACGGTACTTGATCATCTCTAAATAGAGCCTTTTGCACTGCCTCGGAGCCTCTGTTATCTCCCTACAAGTGCACCGTCTCACAACTTGACCAGTCTCAGACCGTGAATCCACCAGCACGGCGCCGGATCTCGTGAGTTCCGTGACCGGGCACTGACATCTCAGTCTTGACAAACGTCATATCACAGAGTCAAGTCGAGTTGAGTCGTGGCATGGCACAGCAAAGCACTGCACCGCACCGCAGCCCCCCTTCTTCTACTTCTCCTCTCGTCTATTTCGGCTCCCAGCCTCCGTTGTCGCAATGAATGCTGTACTATCCGCATGTGTGTATGTATGTATTCACGCCAGGCAAAGACGCGTCCTTTTTGCCACAGAGTTGAGTTGCCCAACGTGGACATGCTCAGATGGAGTAACTTGGACACAAAGTGGAGGAAATCTCCCAACTCTGCAGGCCAAGGCAAACGATAAAAAACGGTACCGTTGGATGGCGCTTGACTCGGCAGGCCAAGATATGCATAATAGGTGCTAAGTGTAATAGAAGCAGCCCCTTCTGCAATGGTATTTCAAGTGCGGTTTTCGAAACCTCCATCTTTCTGTCGCAATGCGATAACCCTTGATAGCACGGTACGTAACAGCATAAGCTAAACTGAGATCCATCTGTTTTGTAAAATTGTGGCTTGCCCAGAGATCGAACATGAACCAACAGAAAGATGATACCTGCTGCAAGTACTGTACAGTCGCAGGGATGGCCTTACAGTCGCAGTGCAGATGTAAGTGACCACCAATCAGAACGCCTCTAAAGAGTACAAGGATAGATTAGACATCAGAGAGAATTCAAATGAGCATGCGGAATTAAAGCGCAAACAGAGATTCGAATCCAGCAAATAGAAGATAGACATCTCCCATTATACTCCACTAGAAAGCCCCATCTCGATGCCCATGCATGTACCTACCTACCTGAGCTAGGAGACATTAGATTTTCGAGACTGGAGATGATAAAACTTTCTGGAAGACAAGAGTCAGCTCATTCTCTAGTTCGAGAATTAATCAAAGCCGTATAGGTGCCGTGACCATAAGCAGTTACCAATTCACTTCGTGTTGATCCTTTAGTTAAAACCTTCTAGTAGTCTTCGTCGTCTTGTTCTCTTTATTAATACGTCCAGTAATAACACCAAAACCAAAACCAATACCACAGCCCTCCACTCCACTCGCAAGCTAGTCCTCATTCAATATTAGCACGCCATCTACTTTCGAACTCCCAAGCCTCTAATCTCATTTCATCTCATTCCCGTCTGCAAACCGGCCGAGGCTCAACTCGGATCTGATACCAACCAGACAAACTTTTCTGAGAAATATAGCCCTCCTTGGGATCAAATCCTCCGGATGTACCATGTCACCTGCGATACCGCAAGGCCAATGGAAGGGATACCATACCTGGGTAGATAGATACATACCTTCATAGGTAGACATCGACAAAGGACCCTCCAACCCAATCGTACCTCAAAGTTAATCTACAAACACCATTCCCTCCCTTTCCACCCCCACAAAGCTTGTCCGGTCTTGACAATGCCGCCCGACTCGATGGCGATACCTCTTGGGGCAGGGATGTACACAACTTGAAACGCCGGTTTCTGCTATTCTCGGTCATGATCTACGAGCAATAACACACGACCTTGCGACTTGCAAGGGGGGCTTTTAGAGAACCGTCCAATTGTTCCTGTCCGCCCTGCAAAATGCAAAATTAATCGCAATACACAGAGTACCCAAGCTCCTTTTTGCGTACATGGACAACTTTACACTTCTTTTCCACCTGCATGGATGGAATAGGGGTTGCATTACGCGTCTGTGTCTCAAATGCTGTCTGCATACTCCCGATCTCCTTATCGTGCAGAGGAGTATTATTAGTTAGACGTTGATTTTGGAATCTGTAATTGGGTTTCCTCGGTAAATCCGCCCTGCCCTGCCCTGTGATGCCCTGCTTGGCTCGACGGCGTCAGAGTTGCCAGGGTCGTACAGTAGTAGGCATTGTGCGGCTATCTTACAGTACGAGGTGGTGTCGAAGTTATTCAACAAGAAGGATGGGAGTGGGAGACCTTTCAGCCGCCTCCGCGCTTATTGTCTTGCCCCTTTACTATATGTGATTTACCTCTTTTGATTTCGCTGGCCATTGCCAATGTTGTAGGTAGTTCGAGTCATGGCATTTCCCACAACAGTATTCTGCCATTCACTTGAGAACAATGGGATTGTGTCAAATGCCTATCGTGCTATGTAAATTAATTTCTTCATCGAGTTTTCAGGTACTTGTCAGATAGTCAATCACTTCAAGCAAATTGTAACATTGGAGAGGAAAATGTTGTGGTTCAATCTCAAGTTTGATTCTTGCAAGACTGCTTAACCTCTCTCTCTACCTCTTTCTATAGGCCTTCTCGTCATCTTCGTTGTCGTACCCGGATCTAGCCTCCACCCATGCCTGTTGCATTGCACCGTTCGGGCCCTGGCGCATTATGAACAGACATGTCGCGCATGATTCGAAACGGGTATATCGTGACCATAAATGTGAAACTAATAGTACATTCCTCCTCAGATCCATTCGTAATGCCTCTGGCACCCTCTCATCTAACTCAAAGAGTACCCTCGCCGAGGTAATGTCAACATTGTCCTGAAATATGGACATAAGCGATCGCTTCGAAGTAGAACGCAAGGCAGCGTGTGCCTGAACATGCAGAATAATAGGACCACAAACGTAGTCAACTCCATAAACGCCGCGTGGAAGGGTATCGGTAGGTCGGTCCAGCACTCCGCCTATTCCCATCCCAAAAGACCCAATATCATAAAAACCTGAGATGGTGGGTTCGAACAAGACCCAATGCACCGTAAGCGATAGACTCGAATCGTATACACCCCAGCTCCTCGCCTTTGCTCCAAATCCATGATTCCTCTTCCTTTTCTGGCCCATTTCTCTATGCCGCGCTAAGCCGTGTTGCAGTAATGTTTGCAGGTGATAAAAACAGGGCGATTAAATGTAAATAAGGTCGGTCGATTAGACTTTTGTCTTATCGCCAGGTCGTCGAGAGCCATTCTTCGACACTCGTAGCTCAAAAATTGAAAATGTTGAATCGCTCAACTTGCAAGTTGATGTCGCTTTAGTCCGAGTGGTGGTCCTCTGAGCCTGCCTCTGAGCGAGCATCCCCGCGGTGAACCTTTCGGTGTCGGCGGAGATTGGAAACTACAGAGAAATGTCGACCGCAGCCTTCAACCTCGCAGGCAAAAGCTATAGATTGTCAGTATGAAGAACATCAGATCTGCTTTAAGAACATTGTACGTACGCTTCTCGCCAGTGTGGCTATACATGTGAGTTTGCAGCGAGCTAGGACGGGTGAATCGCTTGTCGCAAACCTTGCACTTGTGCTTCTTTTGAGTGCTGGAAGACACCTTGGAGCTGAACTGCCCCATCATGGACTGAGGAGCAGGGGGGATCTGAGAGCTCATCAAGCCCTGGGGACGAGGCAGAGTCCTTGAAGATACAGACTCGATGTCAGAGCCAGCGGTGGAGTAATCAGAGACAGAATCGCCGTAGTAAGAGCTAAAGTTGCCACTGGAAGAGATGGAAGAACTGGTAGAGTGGGTAGAAGGAAATCCATAAGAATCAACAGAGGATCGATCACTTCGCGCCCCATAGATGGGTCGGGGTGTCTCCTGGCTCATGGCCAGCATGCCGTGGCTAGCATCGAGAGCATCGGCAAAGCTCCTCCGTTCATCTTGGATGCTACTGCCCGTACAATTAGTAAATGAGACTTGAAGCAGGTGGTTACAATTTTACTCACTGTTGAGAAAACCGTCTCGCGTGGTCGTCAGCAGGAGCCAGACCAAAAGGTGGTGGTCGCACAGGAGCTGGCGCATAACCAAGTGTGTCGTAAGGGGCAGCTGATGTAGGCGCAAAGTGATGGTTGACAGGAGAAGCAGAGGTGGTGTAAGTGGGGTCTCCATAAGCGGCAGACGTTGTTTGCATGCGGTTGATGCTGAGTAGGTCTATCATTGTGTGAGCTTTAAAATCAAATCAATGCCAGTATTGGCAACTTACCTGCAGAAGTGTTAGGCACGGGCATGGCGCTTCCATAAGAAGTCATTGATGAAGTGCTGCTAGTGCTTGCGCGGCTTTGAGGTGGCTTGCCGGCCATCATGTTTGGGTTGAGGGCTGGCTGGCTACCAACAAAGAGGCTGCTTCCCGCAGGAGGAGGCTGTGGTGGTGAGGATGAAGACCAAGGGTTGGAAAAGGCAGGCGGCTGTGCAGGTGCTGAATAGTCGAAATTCAACGAAGGCCCGAACCGCTGCTGGGTAGTGTCGAGTGTCATGGTCATGTTGGTATGTGATAATGGTGTTGGTGATGATGATCTGAAGAGAAGTTGATGTGCAATATAAACATAGATCGGTTGGCGGTTATGTGGGAAAAAAGGTTTGTTGATCAGATGCGGGATCCCAACTAGAATAAAAGCCAAGTTCGGTGACACAGATCAAAGACAGAAGATCCCTTCACGACTGGAGATGATATGGGGAGTTGAGTCGGGGCCAAGGTGGGATCAGCGAAGTCTTAAGTGTCTGGGTGCGAATTGACGTGCGTCAATCTGCCTCTGGAAACGGGCTGGGCTGCGGGAGAAGAGTGGAGTTCCCCCGTCTCTCTGAAGGAAAAAAGGTGTGACGACTCTGGTCTAGGTGATCGGCAGGCCGACGTCTTTTCGCAATGGCTGAGGCGACAGGGTTGGTGCGATGAGGTAGGGTCGTAGGACCAAGCAGCCAAATAGCAAACCAGGGGTGCTGTGGGCTGCATAAGATGATGGAGACAGTCTCTCAATCCACAACTCGACTTGACAGACAGCCCACGGCATCCAGATAGTAGCGTCCGCGGTGCCCAGCGCTGAAGAGATCAGCGACTTTATGGATAGATTCTCGTCAAGAAATCTTGAAAAGGCTCCTCATCGGGAGTGTAAGGAAGGAAAGACATGCGTGATAGCGTCACCGTGGTCCATGATGGGCTTTGGATGTAGATTTTGAAGCTCAAATGGTTATGTTTTGGAAGCCCAAACAACACCAGGCCGGCAGTGAATCCTCAAGTCTCTACGAAAAAAAAGTACACAACACTTGACAACGCCAACACGTTCTCTGAAAGGGGGTGCGATGATGGCAGACAGGTAGAATTATGGGGTATGCACTGGCCATGACAGGGACGTGTAGGGAGAGGGGTGGTTGTATTCTGAGCTGAAGGCAGAGCAGACAACAGAGTTGGAGGTGGGTAAGGCTACGGACGGCAGTTTGCAAAGGGACCCCCGCTATTCAAGGGCTGCCTGGTCCACGAACGAACGCCACTGATGTGGAGGGTCTGAGATGAAAGACAAGGTAGGAAGAGTACGTCCTGGACTGTGAATTGAGGTGGACAGCAGACAGGGCGGGATTATGCAGGGTCTGGTCAAGCCAGAAGGAAGCGTGCCTGTAGATGACTTGTTGCGACGCGGGCGGCGGGTGGGAATCGAGGGGTCCTTCAAGCCACTCAACGGCAGCACATCGAGGGATGCTAGGCTTGTTTAGTGCTGTGGGAATTGATTGCAACGAGCTTCTCTCTGAGTGGACTCTTGCAGTGGGTGTTGTCGAGTCGTGCGCTTGGTCATGGGGGGACAGGCAGGGATCATAGGTCAACAAGCAATGCCAAGGGTAAGAAGAGGAGTTCAGAGATGTACCAGATACCTCGACAAAAGCTAAAAGTCGCCAGGCTCATCGGGAGGTGTCGGCCACAAGGCGCCCCTGTCGCGGATGGGTGTCTACCCATGAGAGCCCTGACGTAAGGTACGTCAGGAAGCATCACCACTAAGTGTGGGTGGAACTCAGAAACGAGACAAGAAACGCTGGGAACGCAAGACGGTGAAGGAATTGAAACAGCCTTTAGAGACGACGCTAAAGGGGGGGGACCAGGCCAACAGAGGCATACATGCCATCGCATTGCATTGCCCATTGACATTGCCTATACCATGAGGGAGAGTGGAGGGTGACAAAGGAATATTGACATCAGACGTCCAGGATAGCCTGGGACAGCATGGCAGCCGACTGACGTTGTGTCCCCTCTAGAAAGGTGATATGGGCGCTTTCGCGAGGGGAATAGCACAAAATCTACTAATACCTGACAAGAACGTTCAAGGTCAGAATGAACCTCTGGACCCTGGGAACCTTTTGGCGTCGCCGTCATCATGCTCCAGAGAAGAGGTGGGACAGCGTCACTGTCATTAGAGCAAGGCACGCAGAGTCACCCTGTGCCCCCAAAATGGTGTTGCAGTGATGCCATAACTGCGCGCATTGCGAGTCGGCGTTGTTGCCCAACTACGAAGTCAAAAATAAGAAGAAAAATGTCCCCTTACATTCCCACCTGCCAAGTTCAGTTGCGTAGAGCGGTCGTTGGAGCCCTCGTGGGACACTGCAGAGTATTGCACATATATGCCCGATGCCCGCCTCTGCTCTTGGTGTAGTATCGGATGAGGGCGGATAATTGTTAACTGTGCCTAGACGACTAGTCCAGGGTTGAAACCCTTGCCTGCCGCCGGTTTCGCTGCAAAGATCCAACACCCAGTACTCTGTAGGTTGCGAAGATAGTGCAGAGGTGCCATATCGGTCGCTTTGGCATGTAGGTTGATGTCAGCAGTTTGATTTCTTGTGTCCTTCTGACTTGCCAATGGCAGTTGAATTTTGACACTTGAGATTGGTACTGTAAATTTTGGTGTGTTTAGGTACGCCCCGTGCTTGGACTGCCCCATCATGAACGGACCCTCTGCTAGTTCGCTGCAGCCTCCACATGGGGGAACGGCTTCTGAGATAGAAGCAAAGAAGGTCTTATCGCAAAGTCAAGCACGGTTGCTATGACATGTATTAGAGTTGTACTCTGTAGGGGGAAGAGGTTTGTGTGTGCATGTGCGTGTGCGTGCGTGTGCTTGTTGGATCCATCGTTGAGAGCGACTTCCTGTTAAATTCAGTGCAACTGAGTCACTGTGATGAATGCACTGTGCCCTTGTTCGTTCTTTCCCCTGTTTTGGCAGGCAGGAGGAACCCTTCCGATACTACCACCAATAGACACTGTGTGGGGGTAGATCTTTCCCACAAGATCTCTGCTTACCTGGTAGAACACAGTTATTTTCTTTCCTGATTTTTTTATCTTAAGGCATTGACCACCACCCGGCTATTTCTTGATGGCTTGCATTGTTCCATCAATCCCATTCTATATGTGCACTTTTTTCTGTGTCCTCTCTCCTCCTAGCGGTCCTCAGTCATTCTTGCACTGCTGGGGCACCAAAGCAAAAGTGCATACGCTAGACCCGCCTGTTCACTGTCGCGATGATGGGAGTGGCGCCTGACTGACATGGGTTCTTGGGAGCACAGCCAGTCATCGACAAAGACAACCCTCCCTCTCTGACGACCCGCTCCGGAAATAACACCTCGCTGTCTTGGACCGTGAATCTGATGTGACCAAGTATGGGAAATGCAAAAGGCCACCAGGTATGCAACAGACTTGATAGGGGCCAGGACGCAGTTGGGCCAGCCGTCGCAGACCGCTACGAACTAACTATGTATTTGTGATTTCCTCTTGGCTGCAGGTACTGGCCAATCACTACCAATAACACTTCACACTGGTCACTTGGTTCGGTCGTTTTGCTCTCATGTTCTGATACTGCGCCATCAGTATACTGTACCTATCTGAGCGAATTGGTGTGCGTTCAATAATGATAGTGTAGCAGTTGAATCGACACCCACGCCTACACGCTGAAAAGCAAAAAGAAACTCTAACACTATTCAACGCCACTCAGAGCCGCCGGATTTAAGGGGATGTTTTAACCAATTTCACACATGCGACTACGGATACGGTTCGCCAGATACATGCTGGGCCAGTGAGTATCCGCCAAAGGTAAATGCGGCGTCTATTGAGTTCGCTGTTGCAGAACCAAATCACCAAGAAGCGCAATCGAGAGTGGTTTATCAGAGAGGCGTGCTCCTCTTCCGGTACCTTGATGGCTATTGTTTTGACCCTCATCGTAGCAGCCTGTCAATCCCTCACGCGGATTCCGGCCGAGCCTCCTACAGGCCACTAAGAAAACAGCCCCAGCCTGATTTTCTTAGAGATTCGAGCTAGGCTTGTCAGCTATTCCCGATTGAAAAAGGGTAGACCGAAAGGGGATGTTTGAAACATATCTTACACAAGGGACCCTAGTAATGTTTTGATTGTGGTTATCTCCCAGATCTTGCGATCATCCATCATTACTCTCCGGCATTGAAGCTGCACGTTGTGAGCGATGCCGACGCTATTGCAAACAAGCGTCAAGCTCGTATGTCGATCCGGCTTTTCAACACACCAGCTAGCTTTTTAGTATGCGTTTACAGGAGGCCGCCTTCGCTCCCTCTATCCGTTGTTAGAAGTACCAACAGTTATCAGACCGCAAAACCAAATTACTTCACGTATCAAAAACAACGGTCTCTGCACAGGTATCAAATTACACTTGCTGCTCACCATTGACTAGTTCGTCCTGATACCCGAGATTGACGACCTGTCGATCATCATGGGGCTATCAACCGATGCAGACGTCCCACGTATGATCACACTCAATTGGGTCATAGTTTCACGAGGTTGCACCGTTGCACATCCCGATACTTTCTAGAAGCTGAGGTTATTCGTACAGACAAGCAACTCCTTGCTTGGGTTACAGAGATCGGAATGTCCGAACTGCTACTCTGTACTGTTCGTGCCTTCCATCACTCGTTGCTCCTCAAGATTGGAAAGGATCAGAAAAATCGAGCGATGTGGGTACGTTGTTCCAGTAAAGACGCGATAAGACCACTCAGGGACAGTCTTGTCACAGGGGTATGTCTCAGACTCTACCAGCATTCCCCAACCCGCCTGAAATGTCCCGGTGAGTGCAACCTAGACGGCGCACCTGTCAATATCTTCTTTTCCAGGTTCGACTTTCTATCTAATGAAGTGCATCTCACCAAGCCTCATCTCGCCTTCAAGATTAGGAAGTGGGTTCTCTTGAGATTACAGCGAAAAAAGAGCCGGTGGCGGTGGTCTGAAAGGTTACAATGTTTCCAGAGTGCTTATTTCCCCAGACTCAGCTGGAACCCCTTTCAGCACAGATACAACCTCACTCGTCCTGACGTAAACAACCCGACTGTGCAAGCACCAGCATACGTGCCTGTGTAGTATGATAATGGGATCCCGCGCTAGGGCTTGATCATGGCTTGTTACATCTCATCTTACGATTCTAATATCGAAATCCGCAGTATTTAAATATTACCCCACGGTTCTAATACAATAACAAATTACTTATTTCAGCCAACGTATTAGATTAAGGGAATACAACGAGAATCAAGACAGAACAGAATATTGACGCACCATTTGAAGAGCTGAACAGCACTAACACATATCAAACATCGGCAACCTTGAACAACTTTTCAACTTTTGGTCACCCCAGATTGTCATACGTAGATCTTGCTCTGTTGGTCTTGAGAAACCCACGGCAATGGTTGAGGAACTGGTGCTCAATCCACGCGACACGTGTTGAGGGCACCGGTGCGGCGGTGATCTTCAGAACCAATGTTCCATGAACCGATCTGCTGGGTACGCATTACAACACTGTGCAGTACTATAGTAAACTGGATCTCATGAGTTACCTGACTGAGGAACGATGTCCATCTTCCCCGGTATCTGGGGACCATTTAATGCGCCGCCAAGGCCAACTCCTGGTGGCAATCAGTACAATCTTTTGGGGAGATAGTTGCAAGGGATCAATTCCGCAACTCCCGCACTGTCACCACGAGTTGAGTACAACTGGTCCCATGCAACTCAAGAGGAGCCCTGTGATGTCAGTGGGTTGAGGTTGAGTGTAATGTACGTCTGGCTAGCACAGAGCAGAGCCCCTCTGTGTCTGTGCAGGCTCATCAATCGTCTCGGCCGGTGCGTCCGGAGTAACTCAGTGACAGGACAGGCAATTGGACGGTGGATGGACGAAACAGCATCTGCACTGACTACTAAGACAGACATGGCGGCGGGGCGAACGGTAGCCAGTGCATTTGGCGTGCAATTAGCAGCTCGGGAGACAGCAAAGCCGGCGCCACGGAAGGAAAAAAGCATAGCACAGGCACGAGTCAAAACAGGAGCCGGGCCAGGCATGTCGTGGAGACAATGATCGTTTTTGGCATCCCGATAGCGGGTCATGAAAAAGACAAGACAGGTCCCTGAAGAACAGAGACCCGGTTGGGTTCTTCGCGGATCTCAAAAACCAGGGCTCAATCTAACCACTGCGGTTCAGCTGACGCGGCAATTCTAAACCACCACACAATTAGAAGAGATATCAAGAGTGGCTCCTATTCCCACAAAGCAGCTGGGCGAGGGGAAGAAGTCCCTGGCGGCCGTGCGCATTCTCACGCCCGCTGTCTTCTCCATCTGAGAAACAGAAAGGGTGCTCAACTACTCTGTACGGAGTATGCATGCTATGTACCAAGACCGCCAGGCTCCAGTACTGTGTCTTGTCGAACATGAACCTTGACTCCAAGGCGGGGCCTTGCCGCCTTGGTAGAGGGGTTCCCAAGTACTCGGTATGAAAATTTGTAACGCTGACGGTGGATTTGATCACGGTCAAAGCAGAACGACGCTGAGATCACGCATTGTATCACTTGTCTCATCGAGGTTTGGATGTGTACATACTGTATCCGTACCGGCAGTACATACGTACCAAGACAATGCCCCTGGTAGCCTCACGGTCTAGCTCGTCTAGTATGAACGGCTCCATTCAAACGATGCAAATACAGACTTGCAGTGTATTTAGACTGCAACTGCAGACGCAACGTTGTTTTCTTTAGCGGCTCAGCAACTCAAACGTAACCCAAAGGGGCAAGCACTTGGCGCCACCGGAGCAGGGTGATCAAGAGACGGAGGAGAAGCAAAAATAGGGGACCTTCAGCTGGTGTAGTCAGTGACATGAAAGGCATGCATGGGCGAGGCTGGCGAGCTGGCTAGCTGGGCCAAACTCTTGAGGCCATCACGTATTATTGTACACGACATTGGACAGGCTGGTCCGCACGAGGGAGACTCTCAAGAGTCCCCAGTCATCAGTCCAGTCCCAACAAGGTTTTGCCAGGTCTAGTGCCAGGATGGGAGATTCCTGTTGCTACTGGGGTCTGAAGGATCTTTTGCTCTGCCAAGCTCCATTCAATTTGCCTTAGCTCGTCTTTGAGCACACGGTCGCGGTACTTGACCAACCCCTGCGCGCCTCCCGCCTTGTCTTGTCTGCCTCAAACAAGTCAGTCACTTCCCTGAGAGGCAGAGGCAGAAGTGGAAGCGCGCTACCGACTCAGTGCCGGGGTTCCACTGCTCCCCCATTGTTTACCCCGGTACATGCTGACAGTCTAAAATGCAGTCTAAGAGGACCAGTCATTTTTTCCTGTTGAATCATTTGCATTGGCCTTGATAACACGGACCGCACTTGAGGCTTGAGTCGCACCTTTCACCAAGGCGCAATCCAAGCTAGTGCTACGGCCTTGTCATGTTGTGTTGCCCTAGCATCCTTTTCTTGACTCTTGCAAACTTCCTCAGGGGTGCTTGCTCTGCCGTCCTCTTGGGACGCTCAGATTATGGCGTTCTTGTGACAGATGAGGCGCCAGTCCACCCGCGATGTCGCCGAGACATGCAAACGGAACGCTCCCTCTGGCTCTGGCTCTGGCTCTGGCCCCGGCTCTTGAGCTTTCCTGGAACGCCATGTCCTCGGTCAAATCAATATGCATACAGAGTATCAAGCCAGCACAACACATATGAGTGGTCAACAATTGCCAGCGTTGCGTACAACTACCATGTAATAGTGTTAGAGGTAGAGAAACATACAATACTCACCATCTTAGTGCTGTTAACTTGTATCCGTACCCCACACCTCTGTGTTGCTGAAGGCAATCACTGACCCTGCAACTCACGCGTCTATTTGCCCTTGCCATTGTCTATGTCCATCGACGTCTTCCGATGTGGCATTAAATACAACCGGCTGGCTTATGTGATAGGCGCCGACACCAAGACTTCCCTGGGTACCTGATACCGCCTTGAGTTCACATCTTTGCCTTCCGAGATCTCACCCAAGAAATCAGCTTTTGCCGTTACTGGTATCCATCGAGCGCTATCTGTGATGCAATGGCGGCGCCGGCAAGGGCCTCTCCCGTGATTCTGTTGGTTTACTGGACTGCATCCGTCCTTGCAGCTTTCAGTCGGCGCTTGAAAACGAAGAGGGGAGGAAAAGAGAAAACTTTGCGTCATGGGGCATAATGGGTTTGGCTTGCTGATGACCCTTGGAATCCTGCTTGACAGGGAACCGACCTCTTCCTTCACCCTTCCAGTCGACGTTGACAGTGACAGACCAACAAAAGAGGGCTGCGGCGGGGTGATAAGGTATGCCTGCAGCGTCATCGATCTGCCATGCTTTGCTAGCCTAGGGACCAAACCAATACCCGCAAACAGGACAGCGCAAGGCTATTCTTTGTAGTTTTCTATTATCTTACGCGGTAATCGGAAGCATAGAACCGCATATGTGATGCAATTGCTTACACAGTAGTAATCAATCAGCGATGTCGCGATGATTGCCCAAAACCATAGAGAACACAGCGACCAGCAAAACGACGATGCGATATTGTGCAGTATCGCAACAACCCTGATCCGATCACACTCAGCAGGTAGACACAAAGTTTCTTGGCATTCATCACACCGTTTCCAGGGCGTGCTGGTCAGCTGTGATAGTGGATAGTATTATCGAGGCTCTCTGTAGACTCGTAGAGCATGTTATAGCAGCCCAGCCTTTTGACCACCAAAGCCCCAGTCACATACGCCAGTAGAGACATAGAACAAGATAACTGTTTGCTATCGTGTGACGTAAACGGTATTGCAATTGGGTCGCCTCCTCATTCGTTGTCTCTTGATTTTGAGACAGTCTTATGACAGTGGAAACTATTTCAATCATGACCCGATGGATGTATTGTTGTAGGGTAAGCCGGGCGAATTGATTGATGTCACGTTCACGATGATGGCAACTCATCTGTGACGTTGTGATACGACCCACGGATATCGTGTCAAGTTTCCAATGTGTTTACAGTACGAGGAAGAGCCTTGCATCCGAGGACATTCCGAAACAAGCGTCCATTATTCAAAGTTCAGCTGATGCCAACTTCTAGTCATGGAAGTCAGCATCGAAGTTTACCAGTTGAAACGTGCTTGAGCAAGGGCAACCTCGTAGCCACTGTCAACCGTGCATTAGGCCTGCCCGACGATATCCAACTGCCGAATGTCTAGCGAGTCCACTCTGCCTTCTTTTTTCCTCCGGAGGGTGTGTTCTCCGTCCAAGGCCGTAGACGAGAGACTGCAGACTAATACAATTGTTACCCCATTCCCACGACATCAGTGTCCCAATCGGAGGGGGTTCGGACTCTCGTTACCCGCAAAGTCAAGGCCCAACTCGAATATGGGCTGATAAAAACAAGTGTTGAGAACTTAGATGCTATGGTAGCATCGCGTGCCTATCCAGTCCCACCAAAGGAGCGCGCTGCCAACAGCATAAGGGTCTGCCTGGCGAACTTGGTGAAAGGGTCACGAAGTAATAAGGGTCCTAACACGATGACACATATCAAGGAATGTATGAGAAACAATCACCACTCAGATTAAACTACCAGTAGGTGAACGGGTTATCTTATCAGCTCGGTCGGTGTTAGATAGCCTTTTCTAACTACAACCCTATCGACTGAATCACCACAACAGGGGACGCTCATATGATCATCACAACCCTCCAAATGACTCAGATCCTTCCTCCCAATCCCTTCATGGAATCGAACTATCAAAGAGGATCGTTGGCACAAGGCCTCGAGTCCTCAGGCCGTAGACCGCTTTGACTAAGGTAATGTACAGCAAGAGGAGACAACAAAAAGCATGTCTCCACAAACAAAGGCATCTATGCACAGACTGTGAAGAAAAGAAAAGAATAGGCAGGTAGACATTAACCGATGTTGGGTCATGACCTCATGAAGTGAAAAAAGAGAAATGGGAGTGAAACAAGTAATGAGGTGTGGGGGAGCTGGTGTCGGAAGATTGGGGATGCCCTCTGCAGGATCCAGCCGAAGTAGGGGTATAGTGTCAAGCTGAAGCCATTGAACAATGCATCCTCGGCCCATAAAGCCAGAGTCCATATGCTCAAACAGGGATCTCAGTGTGTGATCCCCCTTTCCGAAAATAGCAGGGGACCTCTATGGTCCGAAAATAATCCCGTACACCTTTCCAAAACGCCAAAGGTATCAAACCAGATATGCATGTAGCTTGCTAAAAACGACGACATCTTAAAAGACTAGGTATCTTTTTCTTTCTCTAGACGCGAGGTGGTGCACCGCCTCGACCGTGACCAAGAGACTCAAGCAGTTCATGAGGCGGGATGTGTCGCATCCCGCTGCCTCGGTCGTACATGGAAGTAGGCGCAGGGACGTAGCCCTCGCGCTTCTTGCGGATACGGTCGAGAATGATACCACAGAGGACAAGAAGAAGCATCAGGCCTAGTGCGATGGCAAGGCCGATAAGAACAACGAAGCCCAAAGCCATGTGCTTCTCTGAACATGATATTAGTATCCATCATATAGATATACAACACAGAGTAGGAAACTTACCTTCTTTGAAGAAACTGTCCCTCTGAGAAAAGATACTGGCGATGGTGCCTGGACCATCGCCCGCCTTTATCGTCATTGCATACGGTTGATATGCTGTGCCGTTGAAGAGAGCTGCCGAAGCGACTCCGAAGTCAGGGATGTCGATAGAGCCTGTTAACATTAAGACCTGGTCTTGATCCAGCAGGTCGGCGTCTCCGTGGCTTTCCGTGACGGAAAACACCTGCAGGCCGCGAATGATGGTGTCCGATGGCAAGGAGGGCTTGACGGTGTGCCACTTTTCACCATCGTACTTCATGACAAAGACAGAGTCGTCCTCGATGGAAGTACCGGCCACCCAAAGCTGTTGATAATCGCTGGATCCAGGAGATATGACTGAGATAGGACCGGGAATATCTTCAGAACCGGGAAAGTTGGACCAAGATTCCGCATTGGCATCCCAACTTGAGAGATAACGCTGGCTCGAGCCATTGCCACGGAGATCACCACCGACGACAAGTTGGTTCTTGCTCATCCACAACAAGCTGAAGACGGTTCCCTCGAGTTGACTGCCTGGGCGATTCCACTGGCCAGAGTTCACGTTGTAGGTGCAAAGACCAGGACAATCCAAAGCACCAGCAGTCTCAAACGAGCCGCCAACATAGATGTCGCCAGAGTCACCGGGACGAACGGCAATAGCTGCAACGGTACCATTGGCGCCCGAAACAGAAGCAGGCTGCGAGTTGAAAGACTTCGATTCAAGATTGTAGGAGACAAGACCACGAATATCAGTCCCGTCAATGGTGCCACTGATATCGCCGCCCGCAAACAAGATTCCGTCGCGAACAGCAAGAGCGACGAAGGTGGAGCTGTTGGAAATATCAGATCCGAGTCCAGTCACGGTATCATCCTCGAGAAGGGCGATGTTCTGAATTTTCTCGCCCTTTGTCGACTCAGTAGTGAAATGACCTGCGAGGACAGTGATGTTGTAGTCATTATCATCATAGAAGATGCCGGTTACCACGCCAGTGGTGTTCTTGTCGAATGAAGTTACATCTCGACGACTTAGCGAAGAAGACTTGGATTCAGACGCGGAAGTGCGAATCTTGAGAGGAAATTGACCAAGACCCTCATCTGAGAGTGTAGCAGCGCCACCTGCGCCGAGCTGGGCGGACGAAAGAGCACCGGCATATAGAGATCCCCCATCCATAGGAATGTCAAGAACAGCGGCCGTGAGTGAGCCACTAAAAGCAGGGTAGTTGCTGTCGAGATTCTGTAACCAGTTGCCCTTGGAAGCCACCCAGATGGCGAAACCGTCCACTGAAATGGAATCATAGTCATCGAAAGCTTTGCACGAAGAGAAGCTGCCAGTGAAGGCAATCACTAATTCAGGCGTATCCGCGGTGATGTTGACCATCAATGGCACAGCGTATTTCACGGGACCGTCTACGCCAGCTCCCAGTGGGCTCCATTTGTCCTCCTTAGTGTCGTATACGGCAACGTTGTCCAGACCTGTGACAGGGCCATTGTCGGTGTTGGAGAAGTCTCCTCCGACATAGAGCTGCGTGTCGTTGAGGTACATAGCAAAAACTTCTCCATTGAGGCCACCACCAGGCTCCTTGACATCGTCATTTTCGATAATAGCGAGGATGTTGTCGTGATCCTTTGAGGTGAAGTTGCCGCCGACGTAAGTGGTATTACTATCAGTAACAAGAACAGATACACCGGAGCTTCTATCGAAGCTGGCACCGAGTTTGTTGATTGGCGAGTTTGTAAGGCTCGACGTGTTAACAACGGCTTGTTCAGGGTCGAAGTCGAACAGACCATTGAGACCACCAGTAGAATTGGTAAGAGTGAATTCTACCCTCTGGGCAACAATGGTCAAGGGGTCAATTTCTTGACCAGCAACCGGGCGAAGGGTTACAGAAGGTTTGAAAGATCCAGAACTCTTCTCAATATATCCGAAATAAATCTGGTCGTATTTGTCGAAGTAGTTCGTTTGGAATAGTTGTGAAGTAAAGTTGGTGTCCTTGCCATCATCGCCTGACATAATGCCTGTGATGTTAACACGACCTCTCGAGTCGCAGGTATCGTCGGCTCGACAACCTGGGGTGTAAATGTTCACAGAATAATTGCCAGATTCCATGATGTTGGGGTAGAATGTGACGGAGACAGATTTGGGATCATAATCGCCATCAAGCTCAGCAACCAGGTACTCAGAACTGCTCTCCAAAGATGGAGAGACCTTCCAGGGCCCAGTGTGAGTAGCCGAGGAAGGGTTCTTGACCCCACCGCATTTCGGCTCGTTGAAGTCAGAGATAGCGTAAGCATAGATGTCGCTCTGATATAACTCAATAGCCTCCAACCCACCGCCGTTGCCATACCACTCGGAAACAGCAAGGCGGAACCTATTCATGCCAACACGGTTCACAAACGTGAAATCTTGGTAATCATCGTTGTCAAGAAGAGGGCACTCGCTAGTGCATGTAACGTTATTACCGCTCTCTGGGTCGACATACGTTAGGTTCATAATTCCATCGATAGGGTAAGCGACGAAGCGAAAGGTCTTGGTGCCACGGCCATCCTGACGGGTGTTTTTAAGTCTGAGTTTGGTGGGCTCGAAGCCGAAGGAGAAAGCGGCTTCCCAATAGCCAGGCGTACTGTCTTGCAACAGCCAAGGACTTGACGAAGATCCAGGACAGACAATATCTTGGGGGTCAGTTCCTGAAGAACCATTGTCATCGGTGATGTTTGCCGTCGAGAGATTGATGACCTGGCTGATGGATTCGTTTGGGGCGCTCGAGTTTCCTAGACCTGTAAAAGTACCACCGAAGATGATGTGCCCGTTAGAAGCTTTCGTGATAGCCTTCACAGGACCATTGAAGCCAGCAAACGGCAAGTTTGTCCATCCGTCTGTACCGACCCATGCGATCGCGTTGGTGGAGTTGGCGCCCTTAAAATTACCACCCACGTAGACCGTGTCTCGTTCCTGGTCGCAATACACAGCGTTGACCTCGCCTTCGATTCCGTCCAGAGGTGTGATTTTAGTCGTGTTAGGGTTGAATAGTGCGACTGCCTTCGATTGTGTGCCGTCCAAGCTCGTGAAATTACCGCCTATTACCACTCCCTGCATTTCTCCGTTACTGAGTTGGAATGAGCACATGGCTCGTATCGAGGCATCGCTAGATAATATTGAGGTGAAGGCACCGTTGGGCAGTTGAGCCAGAAGTGACTCGCTGCCATTAGAGTTACGAGGGCTCTCATTCTGCCCCTCATATTCGTAAAGTGAAATTCCATCGAAATCTCCGACTATGCCGATCCTGCCTAAATTTGAGAAGTCCAAATTCGGTGATGGTACTGAGTTGAAGGTGATGGCTTGTGTAAAAGGCGCCAGGGCTGCTAAAGCCACAAGGCTGGAACCTAGAGCGGGACCTAGGCCATGGCGTTGGCGCGCCGATGGGCCACGCCGTTGAAGAGATAATCGCATAACTGTGAGTTTTCGCTTGTCGTCGATGTAATCGATGTCGTCAACGTGTGTCGCCGCGCAGAAAAAACAGATCTGATGAGTGTCGTCGAGAGTGATTCAGGTCGCGCGTGCATCTCAGGATCGACTATGGGACATATCAAGGGCGAACAATCGCGTTTCTTATCGGTTGAGGCGGGAGCGAAGTGGATTGAGGCGTATTAGAGAAAACCGGCTAGATGTAAACGCTGGAAAGGATCGTGGAGTTGGATTCGAATAATTCGTGAGATTTGGCGCTGTGAAAATCGCTTGTTAAAAAATCATCGAACGTGCGCAATCGAAATTGGAAATCGTGGTTTGTAGGATGCAAGTTGAGCGGCAAGCGGTGCTACCGTAGCATGTATGTGGGAAATTGCTAGCGATGGCGATGTCCGTTCTCTAGGCGTGCATTGGATTTTCCAGTGTCTGGCCACTAGCCCGACTTGGTTAGACCCCTATCTTACTGCAATGCGGTACCTGAGCATGGATGTAGGATGGCGACGAATAATCAAGCAGCAACCGAAATAACAGCGTCGCAACGAGAAGGGTGTAAGAAACAAACAGAGTGCATTGATGGATTTCAGTTGTGCAAACGCAACAATCAAAAAGTCTTCTGTAGCCGTCGAAAAATAAGGAGAAAAGGAGCGTACCGTGGTTTCAAGACGTACGACGGAGGTACGTAGTGCAGTAACGGAAGTCGTGGAACGGCGCCACCTTAATCAATCCAACACCCAATGAGCTTGAGAGTTGCAGCCCAGAGTTTGATTATCGGCGAGCTTCGTCCTCGTATCAAGCAATCTCGTTGGCGACAACAATCTTTCTAATAGACTAACATGCGATTATTTGCTGGGTGATGATCTTTCTTTCGTGTTCTGCCGCGTTTAAAGTGCGGGGTGGGTTGCTTGTCTCCGAGGCACGCGTCTGGGTAACTTATTCGATTAAAGATTGAGGGACAGATGTCGTGTCTCCAGGTCGACAACCGCCGGAATGCAGTCAGGCTGTATAGGATGGCTGGGAGGTCTGGGTCGCTGCAGATTAATGAAAGGGCAGTAGAACCGAGATAAGAAAAGAACGCGGTATTAATGAGTGCGAATACCGAGTATCAACCAGTTGAGGCTGAGCGGGAGTTGGTATTCAAGTGTTGTCGAGTTGACGTGGGCGGTGTAAATTATGTATAGCACACTGGTAGTGCTGACGGGAAACAAACAGTGGAGAAAAAGAAGAAAAAAGACGAGAAGAGACGAGTATAACGAGTGACAGTTTGCAATAATGCAAAGGTTAGGATCCTCCTCTCTCACGACAGCTCTAAGAATTATCACGGAGAATGAGGTGAGAATTAGGAGAGACCGGGAGGGAAGAGTTGTTTCCTGTCGATGCTTAGGTTGGCTTGGCTTGACTTGACGGGGGGCTCCAGGGGGAGAGTGGAGCTTCCTTCTGTCCACTGTGACTCTGTGACCTTGCTGGGAAACAGCTACCTAGTACAGAAGCAATTGCCAATTCAACTGCATAAAATTCACAAAAACCATACGATTATACGAGGCCCTTTACTTTATGCGATCGTTACAGTATACAATCTCCATTCAAGAATTGTCGAGTACGATATCTCTCATGATGTGTATCATTCGAATGTTTGCGATTATGTTATTTACTGTCTGACTGCTGATCCCCTTCATACCCATGTTCAAGTCGTGCGTGGCTTGGAAGCCACCAAGGCTAAAGTTTAGGCGATCAGCTCAGACAATAAAACTCGGCAGTGCAAGCTCATTTTTAGTACTGCCACCTGCCTAATCATTTTTTAGACTCTGCTGCGCTAAGAACTCAGGAGGTTGGGGGTAAGGCAGGGGTTTTTAGTTGTGGCATCACAGCCTGTTGTGCGCTGTTACTCTTCTTTGTCTCTGAATAATAGGGTTTTAGTGGTTTGTATCTTGCATTGATAAACGAATGGCAACCGGGTTCAGCTAGAATTATGAAATGTTTGCTTCTGGCGCTTACAGAGTATGTTAATAAATGAAAATTTGATTGTTTTGTAGGTGCATGGTTAGGCAGGCAGGGGATGCTTGCATACTACCTACCAACATACACACGACACTGCTATACGAAGCATAACTCACTGTAGCAACGACATTCATTGTGCGGGCTGGTAGCCAATGTAGATCCATTAACTTGGATCTATAGACTAGGCTTCGAGAACATCTCTTGCAACAAAACCATCCTTCTTCGTCTGCCTGCTTGTGGCTGTCTTGGCTCGCGTTTGACATCACCAACACAAAACCCAAGGTCTTCTGAAACCACTATGGATCGTGTTAGCAAATCCCTTCTAGCATTTCGCAACGTAACCACCTGGCACCGAACGTATATACCCATGTCCATGTCCACCAACGTGTCAGACATTAATTGACTCAGATCAATCCCATCATAATTGATACATTCATGGTTGATGCAAGGGCAGTTGAGCTCCATCTCTTAGACAACCGAAGCTTATCAAGCAGTTTGTGTATGTATTTATTGACAGGAACCGAACTAAGCCTCAATCTTGGTATGATAAACTTGTAATACCTAAAATAGATCACAATGCGGAATGCTACAATAGGCTCCATGATGTGCTGTACCTTGGTATCAGTATAATGGCAGCCTTGGTATTTGAAATTCTCGATCCGTTCTCGATTCATGCTGGGATATTTCTTTAATGCACCCCGATCCATGTCGTTGTTTTACCATCGTCGTCAACCAGATTCGGTATCTTCAAATGCCGGTTTTGTCAGTCCCAGCCCACCTTGTCTTGTAAGCTCTTGGGCTCTCGAAATTCTTGGCCTTGCCAGACCACATTCCCTTTCGATTCTGTTTGGCTTTAGCTTCAGCGATTTCGTACATTTTCTGTCTTCCCCCAAACTCCGCCCCCTGCTTAGCTTCGTATGTCGTCGCTATACCAGCCTTGATCATCTCAAGACCTACGTCCCTTCGAAACAGCCACCGCCGCGTGTACACTGTCGCAACAATTCGGTCGTACTGGTCCTTTCTCCAGACGTATGCTCTAACGTTGCGCTTGAGAAGGTACTCTCTTAGCCATGCGAGGGCCTCAGCTGAATGAGGTTGTGCTGGCTTGCCGAAGTGGGCACATTCCGGAGCGTCGACACCAGCGATGCGGATCGGGATCTTTGATTCAGCCTTGTTAGTATGGGGGCACAGGCAATCTGCGACAGTTTACATACCGTCCGGTCTTTTAGGTCCTTGCGAGCTTCGGGAATTTTCCTTAGCCAGCCCCATCCCAAAGAACGACCACCCGGAGTGTGGAACAGATGGAAGTTGTCTCCATCACCAACGCTGGTAACCCGACCATAGATACTTCTGTTTCGGAAGAAGTTGGGGCGCACATATGCTGCCCCTGGTATTCGACGAACATAGTTTGCGTACAGTTGAAGAGCTGCCATGCCTGCTAGTGGAAACAGCACCATGGGCGCCCATGCCTGTGCTGCATCGAAAGGATCTGATCTGAGCCGGGCTATTGTATCTGTCCACGAGGCGGACCGCCACTTGGCCTCTTCTTCGAGTTTTCTCTCGCTTTCCTTTGATCCAAACGGCCATACCATTTTTATTTCTACGACAAAATGCCGTTATTTCTGATGTTGTAACAAAGAGAAGTGGCGCGTAGCTATGTGTTGGCACGATATTTCAACCTAGAAGATCCTTGAAGTTCGAAACGCCCACCGCTAATTGGGTAAGTGCCAGCCTCCCTAAGATGAGTATAATCAGGTACCTACACGTCAACAACAGATTTGTAGAGGTGTTTGAAGCAGGTTTAAGTCGCTAGCCAGATGAGTCTCATGTTTTGACCTCAAGACTTGGGGTTTGCAGTCTCAACGCGAAATGCTTGCATAGGTAGGTTGGTAGGTACTGGACTAGTGTGAGCTGCCGTGAGACTTTCACAACATTTAGTTGAGATCCACCACGTGCCAAGATGATCGATCCCATGATGGTTTTAGCTCATAATTGTTCCTATTTACTAAGTATTCGGGTTTTGGTCTCATATGTTCAACTCGAGTTATCAAATCATAGTTTTATAGTGTCATTCGCTCAGCTATCATCTGCCCGCACCTAACCGCTTTATCTAACGGCCCAACAGCGTTGAACCAAATCGGTCATTGTATAAAGTTGTGTACACAGGAACTATCCTGTTGCACCAAAATCTAGTTTCCTTGCACCTTGAAAGTTCTGCCGCTGGCAGTCTTTCTCTCCTTCTCCTCGTTCTCGGGCCTGGCACGGCGCAGCACTGAGCACTGTTAGATCTGCGATTGTACAGATTCAATATATGATATTTACCTTGGAGGAAGTCGGCAGTTCGCTTTCGCATGCGAGAGTGGATATAAGCTTTTGAGGCCTTGATATGGTAATGGAAGTAATCTCGGAAAGTCTGAATATGAGAAATAACATCGGTCATGCGCTGAGGAGTCAGATGACGAGGGAAGAGGACTGTAATACGGTCAGTTGATGCCTTTGATCGCAGCGGCTTCTTGCGCTTACCGAAAGTCACGTAACCGATATCTCCAGATCCAGTGTTCTGGATTCCTGGGACACCCTGCAGTTCAAGGGGAGCATCGTTTCTGAACAGCACCTGGGGAGCGTTCTGAATAGCTCTCCTTCGAGCATCGACAAACTCCTGAATAAACACCTTTCCAAATACACGGTCGGTCTCTTCACGGAAGACAGTGCTGAAGATGACGGTAACTCGGTCGTGGCTGGCTTTGACATAGATGGCCTCCTCCTCTCGGTAGTGGATCGCCTTAACCTCGCCTCCCTCTCGGATTCCTTGGGGAGCGTCTTCGGAAGTGAACTTGGAAGCCTCCTCCTTTAGTGCATAGTGCTCCTTGTAGGCTTGCTCGAACGGGGCGGCCATGGCATTGCGTTTCAGGAGAGCGAACTTGAGAGCCAGCTCGTTACGTTCCTCTAATCAATGGTCAGCACTAGACTTTGAGTAATCAAGAAGATCACAGGGAGCTGTACCCTTTGACTCGGGGAGGTTCTCCAGGTCCACCAGAACGGAGAAGTCGTAGCCGGGCTCGACAGCTGTCACATAGTCGCCGTACTCCCGCTGGAGGACCTCTTCAGCTCCGTACTTGACGAGATCGGGGAAGCATCGTATTTGGATAGAAAGGAGGACCTGAGTCTTGGTCTCAGGGGTCGAGATATGGAAGGTAACGCCGTCGAAGTCGCTGACCGTCTGGTCAATGGAAGCGGGAGGGGCTCTGACGTACGATCTATTAGCTCTCGTTTCGAGACATTCGAATATGCGCAGTCTTACCCAGAAAACCTCTCAGTCAGGACTGACTGAATCAGCACGTTTTGATAATCCAGCAAAAGCATCTTGTTGATTGAGTTGTATGCGCTCCCCTTTACTCTCGTCGTTACTGGAGCTTAGGTAGTACGGTACAGTAGGTGACGCCTGGTAGTGGGGCTTACGTGGTGAGTCTCGAGCTCCCAGCCATCACACGTGACGATGAGCTTCGTGGTGGAGCAGGTGGGTGCAGTCTTATCGATAAGAAAATTTCCCACCTCGTACCTTTCCGCGCTGCATGGAAAGAAAGATTCTGGGATCTTTTTGTTAGAGACAAATTTGAAGAAAGGCCAATTCTGGTCGCAACCCTGCAAAAATGGTCAAGTCATACTTGTAAGTTGGCAAATACAAGTAAGCGACCCAATCTAACTTGTTCTCAAACAGAAAATACGAGCATGGCAAGTCCTTTGGCGTCGTCGCCTCGTCAACTTCGAACCTGGTATGGTCGTCCAAAGACCGAACGGGAACCGGCGCAGGACAGGCGATCGTCGCCGCGAACGAGGAGGTTCTTTGCTGGGATATTAAGAAGGGTGAACTGACCAGTCGCTGGAGAGATGAGCGATGCACGGTGCCTGTGACTGCGATCGCGCAAAGCAAAGCCGATAAGGATGTATTTGCTGTCGGATACGAGGACGGCAGCATTCGACTCTGGGACAGCAAGATTTCCTCCGTTATACTCAACTTCAACGGACACAAGTCGGCAATCACAAAACTTGTATTCGACAAGTCCGGCGTCAGACTTGCCAGTGGGTCTCGGGATACGGACATCATCATGTGGGACCTTGTTGCAGAAGTTGGCCAATTCAAGCTGCGAGGACACAAGGACCAAATCACCGGTCTGCAGTTTGTTGAGCCGGAGGCCCAGGTACAGGACGAGGATGGCTCGCGTGCCATGATTATCGATGGTGAAGGAACACACGAAGGCTTCCTCTTGACGACTGGCAAGGACTCGCTCATCAAACTCTGGGATCTCTCGTCAAGACATTGTATAGAGACTCACATCTCGCAAACCAACGGCGAATGCTGGGCTCTTGGTCTTTCTCCAGACTACAGCGGATGTGTCACAGCTGGAAACGATGGCGAAATCAAGGTTTGGTCATTGGATGCCGATGGTCTTGCACTCAGCACCCGCCAGGTGGACACACCCGCCGCAGCCCAATATCTCCAGGACAAAGGAACACTTCACAGGCAAAGCAAGGACAGGGCAACCGAGGTCGTGTTTCACCCAAAGAAAGATTACTTTGCTGTTCACGGTTCAGAAAAGGCGGTCGACGTGTGGCGACTACGATCCGAGGCCGAGATAAAAAAGGCTCTGGCACGTAAGCGAAGAAGACGTCGCGAGAAGGCCAAGGATGGCAAGGCCGCCGAGGAGGAAGCCAACGGCGAAGAGCCCGAGGATGTCTCAAAGGCCGACATCAGTGATGTGTTTGTTCAGCACGTCATTGTGCGAACAGGAGGAAAGGTTCGCTCTGTTGACTGGGCTGTACCCAGCGGACAGAAAGATCTTCAATTGCTAGTAGGAACCACAAACAACTTGCTCGAGTACTACAGTGTCTCACGCAAAGACAAGAGCGACAAGTCAAAGAAGGAAGACGCTCCCGAATACACAAGGGCTTTGTCCGTCGAGCTGCCCGGTCACCGAACGGACATTCGGGCCCTTTCGCTAAGCTCGGATGACAAGATGTTAGCGTCTGCCTCCAACGGCAACTTGAAAATCTGGAACGTGAAAACTACTGCTTGCATTCGAACATTCGAGTGTGGCTACGCACTTTGCTGTGCTTTCCTTCCTGGAGACAAAGTCGTGGTTGTTGGCACCAAGAGCGGCGAGTTGCAGCTCTTTGACGTTGCTTCAGCGGCTCTTCTTGACAGTGTCGATGCTCACGAGAAAGCCATCTGGTCGCTGAGCGTCCACCCTAACGGTCAATCTGTTGTTTCTGGCAGCGCCGACCAGACAGCCAAGTTCTGGGACTTCAAGATTGTGCAGGAGGAGGTTCTGGGTACAAGGAGAACAACACCAAAGCTCAAGTTGGTGCAATCAAGGACATTGAAGGTTTCTCACGATATTCTCAGCCTCAAGTTCTCACCAGATGCAAAGCTTCTGGCTGTTGCCCTATTCGATAGCACCGTCAAGGTCTTCTTTGTCGATTCCCTCAAGCTTTACCTCAACCTCTACGGTCATAAGCTCCCAGTGCTGAGTATGGACATATCATACGACAGCAAGATGATTGTCACAAGTTCAGCCGACAAGAACATCAGAATATGGGGTCTTGATTTCGGTGATTGTCATAAAGCCCTGTATGGCCACAAAGACAGTATTCTGCAGGTCGCCTTTGTGCCACACAACAACGACGGCAATGGCCACAACTTCTTCAGTAGCAGTAAGGATCGCACGATCCGATACTGGGATGGCGATAAGTTTGAGCAAATCCAAAGGATGGATGGGCACCATGGAGAAGTATGGGCAATTGCTGTTTCCCACAGCGGCAACCTTTTGGTTAGTGCCGGCCACGACAAGAGTATTCGGATTTGGGACGAGACCGATGAACAAATCTTCCTCGAGGAAGAGCGAGAGAAGGAGATGGAGGAGCTGTATGAGAGTACCCTTACCACATCTCTGGAACGTGATGCGGACGCCCAGGACGAGAACAACGAGGTCGGCGCGGCGAGCAAGCAGACTACAGAAACCCTCATGGCTGGTGAACGAATATCCGAAGCCCTCGAGATGGGTATGGCTGACTTGAACCTCCTTAAGGAGTACGAGGAAGCCAAACTCACAAACCCACATGCTCAACCCCCTCAGCGCAATATGGTCTTCCTCGCTCTCGGCAACATCACCGCCGAAGCCTACGTCCTCTCCGTCCTGCAGAAAATCAAGGCCTCAGCTCTGCACGATGCCCTCCTAGTCCTACCATTCTCGTCCGTACCCATCCTCTTCACTTTCCTCAACATATTTGCTATGCGGTCCATGAACATGCCTCTCACATGCCGTATTCTATTCTTCATGCTCAAGACGCATCACAAGCAGATTGTTGCTAGCCGTAGCATGAAGGTCATGCTCGACGGCATCCGCATTAACCTCCGCTCTTCGCTCAAGCGCCAGAAGGACGAGATGGGTGTCAACATTGCTGCCCTTAAGGTCGTCGGTATGCAGATTCGCGACAAGAGCATCAAGGACTACGTGGATGAGAACTGGGAGGAGGAGAACGACGCGAGGAGTGCCAAGAAGAGGACGTTTGTTGACGTTGCTTAATGTAGATGATTTGAGATTCCATGTAGGAGAAGGGCAAAAAGCTTAGATTTGGAGGTACTATATCCCCGTTGTTACCGGTTTTCCATAACGCCAAAATGCAAAAGAAACGTTTTACTATACAGAGGGAACCGAGGGACACTTGCCCACCCGTGAGTATTCATGCCACTTGGCACTTGTTGACCTAGCATGTTCCATATTCTCACTAACTAGGAGATGGTCCGTCTCTCGTATTCAATATCGAGCAACTTCGGTCCCCTCAACCCTTCATTAATACGCATCCATAGGCCAGTCCCTGTACACCGCACCTAGAGTACCCCGGGGCATACCCTCCTCGTCTTCGATGACCTTGTTCAGCTTTTTCAATAAAGCGATGCCGTTTGGATCAACGAATGATGCAATGGCTTTCTCTATGCCCGTTGCAAAACGGTGTAGCCCAGCTGGGAGCTCTGCGTGACGTAATGAATATGACAAAAATTTGGTCCCGTCGCCTGGGTTCATGCCTATTGTTTCGAGATCGGCGTTGCAGAACGGGCATGCCTGTTTCTTGCCAGTGGTTACTCCTTTGAAGCATCGCGTGTGTATGAACTTGGAGCAGCAAGGAAGTTGAACGATGGCGAGATGCTCAGGAACCACTTTATACCCTGATGTGTCGAAAGGGTCGCTGCAGATGACACAGTCTCGCACTTCGTCAGTGTCAAGCAGGACTGAGCCAGGAGTCCTGAACCTTTGGGCGACTGCCTCTGCGACCCTTTGCTTGTTGACGACATTCCGATAGGATATGTTGCGGTTACGCCTCATCGTGTTGAGAAGCTCATCTTGTTGATCCATACACGTCTGTCTGTAGTTCCACTTGTTTCTTCTGATAATATTTCCAGTTGTGAGTTGGTCACACATAGCGGTCAGCTTGGCAAAGTCGTCGTTGCCGGCATAATTGCAGAAGAAGTGCTGGATACTAGGGTCCGTCTCGTCAAGTCCCGGTGCAAGCATAGTTAGTATGCATGTCATGAGCCCGTCTGCGAAGCTCATTGTAATGCCAGGATCGGCGGCAGCATAGCGTATCATAATGAGACACATGGCTTCGCGCTGCCTCACTCTCTCTTGCCATTCATCCAAGTCGTCATAGCGATCAGTCCATTCGGTCGCAAGGTCCGGATTGTGGTTGAGGAGGCAGAGGGACATGACCTGCTGGCCAACACGTTCTACCATCCGATCATGTTTTTCCGTCGATTCCTCGTCCAAGTTGATCGCCAACTGATTAGGAAATTGTTTAAAATGTTGGGTTTGATACATGTCCAAAAAATTGTCTTTATGAATGAATTCAAACCATCCATGGGCTCTCTTGTCCCTCACACGCATAGCTTCGTGATTGCGGGCCGCACGAGAAAGGTTATGAGCGCCAGGGTCGGCGGTGCAAGCACAGTCTTCCAAGCACTCTTCGGGGTAGTTGTTTCGATCTGGATGCTGCCGTCTAATATGGTATGGGTTTTCAGTACAGTTCAAACCGCGGAAATAGATCATGGCAGACAGTTCGTCGAGGGGTTCCAAATCAAGCTCATGCATGAAGAAAGCGCGCGTGTGGTTGAGTATTTCCGATATATAACCAGCGTAGACTAGTTCCAGATTATCAATATCTCTGTCGACGTCTGGCTCTTCAATATGTGTTTGAAAAGGACGGGCGGACATGGCAGAAGCGTGGTCTCGCGTGCAGTCGGGGCAAGGGATACTGTAAAGCTCAGTCCGAGTCTCAAGAGGGAGCACGTCACAGCCGGTAGCATTGGTTCGGGCGCAACGAATCCAGTATTCCTTCTTGTGACGTATGTAGTAGTAGTTCCGATGTCCCAGTTGCAAGTATCTCAGCTCTTCTGGTGATATTCGATCATCAGGTTTCCACCGAGTCCATTCTTGAAGAGGGTTTGGGGGTTGTGGTCTTTTTGGAATGGGAGGCAAATCATCTGGATCTGCAATTTGAACAGGGCAACAGAACCAGCGAATGAATTTTCTGCACATGTTGGAATATGAACAAGTTTCAGTTGGGTGATTGGAAAGTTGAGTGGGTGTGTTGAAAGATGAGGATCACTGTGTTGTCAGTGATAGGGGCTAACTATTGTTGTTCTTATACACACAACAAAATAGGAAGGAGTTGAATTCATACTCATATTAGTGGATTGACTTATTCCAGGACAATGAATTGGCATCTTTGTGTCCTTTGACGTGTGTTGGTGGGTGCCAGGGTCAACTTTCTTTGACTCGCCACTCGACCACACTCGATAGCAAGGGGCATGGGAACATCTTGAATGAACCTAGACAAACAAAGTCTATATGCGTGTGTGTGTTCATAAATAGCAACATTAGGATGAATAGGTAGTATGAGAGAAAGCATTGAAACTACTGTAGTACGTCTATTAATGAGATATGGGATGTTTCTTGCGGATTGTATTGTAGATAAGAAATGCACAGTATCTAACGATTCGTCTACTTGATTCTGTCAACCTGTTATGTGAAAGAAAGGACTAGCATGGACAGGCAGTACCACAAATAAAGCAAGACGTTGGCCAACTGAAGAGGAGAAACACCAGTGCAACATGTTGATCAGAGGTAAACCATTCAGGCACTTCTGAAAGAATGGAATAGACTTGGTTATTAATTCTATTCGAGAAATCAATCTAGAGATCAATCACAAAGAAAAGGTCTTTGTTATTGAACATGATTGCCAAGTCATGTCGCCGGCAGCTCATTTACCCTAGACTTGACACTTTTCGGGATTCAACCTCCGAAACTTGTATCGGAGAATGTGTCCGAAGCCACCCAAATCCAAGCTCAACCACTAAGTATTTCACCAACATTCAACGGAAGGCAATTTTCTTATAACTGTTCATCAATTAGACGCTCGTCTCAATAATCCAACGCAATAATGTTTGCTCTCAGACGCACAATGGCCAACCTGGCGCCTCAAGCTTCATCAAGCCTCAAACAAGCAGGCAAGGTCATCTGTATTGGCCGCAACTTTGCGTATGCTCCCATATACCCAATCACTAGTTATAGCACATACTGATACCTATTTTCCAGGGAACATATTGCCGAGCTCAACAGTGCTAAGCCTAAGCAGCCCTTCTTCTTCCTCAAGCCCACCTCATCCATCGTGCTCCCTGGTGAGGGTGCTGTCCTGAGACCCAAGGGCATTGAGATGCACTACGAAGTTGAGCTGGCTCTTATTATCGGCAAGCTGACTAAAGACCTCCAAGCCTCCGATGTTCAAGGCGCTATGGATGCTGTAAAGGGTACGCGATATCCTGCATCTCTCAGAAATCATTGAATGCTGACATACCATAGCCTACGCTGTTGCCATTGACTTTACTGCCCGTAACGCTCAGAATGAGGCCAAGAAGAAGGGTCTTCCGTGGTCGATTGCCAAGGGCTTCGACACTTTCCTGCCCATGAGCAACATCATTCCCAAGACCGCCATCCAGGACCCTCACAACGTGGAGCTCTTCCTCCAGCTCAACGGCGAGACCAAGCAGCAGGGCTCAACCAACCTGATGATCTACCAGATCCCTCGCATTCTGAGCGACATTTCAAAGGTCATGACTCTTCACCCTGGTGACATTGTTCTCACCGGTACGCCTGCTGGTGTCGGTCCTGCTGCGCCTGGTGACGTTGTTCGTGCTGGTCTGAGGATTGACGGAAAGGAGGTGGAGGAGGGTGCTATTGAGATTCCCGTCGAGGAGTCACCTAGTTCCTACACTTTCTCCGAGACTTGAAGGGAAACATAGTGGGACTTGAATAAAGACATATCATGAAAGACTTAAGATTTTGAATCATGTAAAATAGAATATTATCACTCCAAATTGGGATCCTGAATACTTCCCGGCTTCGGCGCTACATCTGCCAAAACCCCACACTTGGAACATGTCCTCTTTTCATCGCTACTCTTAAAGTCATTCACAGCCGCCTTGATCTGAGTTCCCAGGTCGGTGCAATGGAAGGCAGCCTCGTGGACAATCTCGCCGCACTCAGCACAATACCAGCGCATTCGATCGAGTGAATCCTTGGGACGGCGCTGCTCGAGGACTACTCCAACGGTGTCTGCAAAGCGGACGGGGTTATGAGGCGTGTTGCCAGGCAGGAGAAACATATCGCCTTCGCGTATGATGATGTCGCGAAATTTACCCTCATCGACGACCTTGAGCATCATGGCGCCCTTGTACTGGTAGAACCATTCTGGGGTTTGGTTGATATGGTAGTCGGTGCGAGCATTGGGGCCACCGACGATCTGAAGATGTTTAGTAACTGGGCCGGATATAGATACAGGGGGATTTATAGGTATTGGCTTACCATGACGGTGAAATCGTCATTGTAGACGCAGTAGTTGTTGATAGGCGGCTGTAGGAGATGCGAGTTTTCTTCAAGCCTATTATGCTCATCATGAGTTGATTAGGTTTTTCAGTGATCATGTGCAGGCTATTTAGATACATGTTCGACTCACCATTTAGGCAGATTCACAGGAGGACCGAGCATATTGAAGTTGCCCTTGGTTTGTCTGTGTATATTGTATGTTAGAGCTAGAGTAAGGTTGAGTAATACGAGTGAGGGGTGTTTGTTGACTGCGGATAATTTGTAAGTGGCTGTTGCGGATGTCACGGGAGAGGCTGCGACGTTTAATACACAGGACGAACTCTATCACTCAAAATATTAGCATAATAAAAAGCACGAAATTTGTCTCGAACTCCCCTTCACTATTATCTATTCTAAAACAGTCTTGTATGCTTAGTATAGCTTAGTAGGTACAGTACAGAGCATTACTCGCATCACAGTAGCTCCCCGCAGTACCTAGAATAGAAGACAGGGTTGAGACGACCCCTCCCCTCTGAAATTAGAGGCTAAAACACAAGGTACTTGCATCGCCATACATATCGGGTGCATCAGCATGTACCTACTGTCGCGTCATTCCTTCTATCCACCCATTTGCGACACCTACTGTTCTGTATCTTAGTACTCCCTTATTATCGACTGACCTCTAACCACCACCATAAGAGCCCGCCTGATCTTGCGCAAGTTTGAGCTCGTTTCTACACTTGACCAACTTCCATTATATACCCGCCAACACCATTTCTGCACTCTACAACACCAACCCTCGACATCAATTACTAATATATTCACAATGGATCACTCACACATGGATCACAGTGGTATGGACCATGGAGATATGGACCATGGCCATGGCGGAGGAGGCATGAAGGACATGTGCAGTATGAACGTATGCAACCCTAATTTCCCTCTTGAACGAGAACATACGTATGCTAATACCACCAATTTAGATGCTCTTCACCTGGGATACCTCCAACCTTTGCATTGTCTTCCGTCAATGGCACGTCCGCTCGACAACTTCCCTCCTCTTCTCTCTCATCGCCGTCATCATCCTCGCCATCGGCTACGAAGCCCTTCGATCCGTCTCTCGTCGCTATGAGCAATCTCTCGATAACCGCGTCCGCTCCGCCCCCAGTAAGCTCTCTATCTCCTTCTCCCGTCTTTACATGACCAATGCACACATTTCCTATCCGGGGAACCCCAAGTACGAAAGAAAACAGAATGCTGTGCTGTATCCTCTTGCCCTATCTGTCAAAAGTCTTGGGGAAAATATAAAATCGCACCCTTGCTAAGTCTTACCGTGAGGTCTATCTGATGCTCCTGTTACTGAATCGACTCCCATCCTGTCAGGACAATCCCAGGGACCAGCCGACCAGCGCGCCCACCTCATCAAGGCCGTCTTGTACGCTCTGCAAAACTTTTACGCCTTCATGCTCATGTAAGTATTTGATGTCTTCTGCCACCGACTGAAGAATGGGTGGTTCTAACAAAGACAGGCTTGTTTTCATGACATACAACGGTTGGGTTATGGTTTCTGTTTCGCTTGGCGCATTTCTCGGATATTTGTTCTTTGGACAAAGGACTTCGGCCACAAAGGAAAACGCATGCCATTAAAAGGCCACAATTTGTAAGGGTAACGGCCATGACAGAGTCACGAGTTATGAGGCGTTACCGTTGGAACAGCTCAAAGTCTGTTTGAAGTAATTACGTACCTGAGGATCCAGGCAAATTCTTATCAAAGACAGCAAAGTAACTACAAAGGCAGTATAGAGGGTAACCCTCCGAGCCAAAGATAACTAGAATAAGCACGAAGAGTTAAGAACCAGCTCAATCTCTTTTGGTATAGTCTGTTGCTTCAGTTAAAGTGAAATATCGCACCTGGCTCCATTATCTTTGGCTAGACCAGTACGAAGCTAAAGATATTGCGATGCCTACATGTGTCTTCTTAAATTGCAAACTCGTTTCAATATCTTATTCTAATGAGTCGTTGATCTTCCCTCTATTCATGCAAACACCTCTACATCTTCGCCGCCTCCCCAGGCTCAGTCTTCTTTTCATGTGGCTTCTCTTGAACTTTCTCCCCCAGCTCTCCCAAGCTGTCCGCATGCGCAATAATATCCTCGTCACCGAAGTTGTCGTTATGCTCAAATCCAGGCTCCTGTGCGTATGCAATTCTTGCCGCATCTACTAGGATGCGCGCCGTCATCCCCCATACCTTGAACCTGCCATTTGGCTCCTCTTCCTTCTCCAACTTCTCGACCAGATGACTTTGCTCGCTACCATTTCGTGGCTTGGATATGCTCTGGTTATTCACGGGCACGTAAAAGTTGTGCACACGCCATTGGTGGTCTTTCCATGAATGCCAGAATCCATCGTACCATTGTCCCTCGGGGAGCGTCTCACCAGGACCAGGAGGGAGGTCGTTCGCCTGGAGGAAATTATAGAAAGGAGCGCTGAAGACAGCCGCGACTTCGCGCGCGTCTAAACGGGGGATCATGGTCTCCTCGACGGTAGGAGCGGGCTCTCCTGCTGTTCGCTGATCCGCATGTAGAAACGCAACGCAGGGTCTCACTACGAGATGAGTCCGGGCCAGAGAAGGCGGCAGATAGCAGAGATGCTCTACGCGGAATGGCTTAGGGAGTTTGGAATCATCCATTGGAAGCCCGATCTCTTCCCAGGCTTCCCTCCGGGCGATCTGAACTGTGAATTTGAATCAGCGAATATCGAAAACACTTGGCAGGAATGTCTTACATGGTGTCTCTTGAGAATCATCCGCTTTGCCTCCAGGGAAGGCGGCATGCCCCGAGAAATTCCTCAGGCTCGCAGCACGCATGGTGATGACAACACGTAAATCACCGCGGCGGTCAGCATACAGCAGTATCAAGACAGCAGCCCGTCTCTGAACCGGGAGACGGTCCCATAGCGGGAATGATGGAGGCTTGTAGGCGCGGAAGCGGGCAATAGCGGCCTTGCGAGATATGATGTTGGTTAGCAATCTGCAGTAGACATGAGGAGAATCAGATAGTAGACGCATTTGGATAGGGACAGAACGCAAAGCAGACAAAGCGAGATGAGAGGAAGAAGATTAATAGAAAACCAAACTCACAGCGGACATTGCATTCAAGGGCGACATGGTCAAAGAGTCATAATAGAGCGACGCCTCTCCCTCGTTGATCAGCTCCTCTCTAACGCTATCACTAGCAGCTTCGCGGATGCCCTTCTGCAGCGCCTCAACAACTTCGACGTCAGTGATGCTGTGGCTTTCAGCTGGTTCTGTATCTCTAGAGGGCTCGTTATTAATTGAGGCCCCTGTATCGTGGATCATGGTGGTGAGTGATCGGCAATGCAGAAACTCTAATCGCCTGAGAAAACAGGATCGACGCCCGCCTTGTTTCTCAAGTGAGATTTCTTGTCTCTTTTTTTCCCTGAGTTGTTTCCTCTTTAATCCATTAGGTTGCGATAGTCTAAAAGTTGAGCCTTGATGTGGATGCCTCGGCTTGGGAGCGGCTCCGGCTCCGGATCTTAGATGGATCTTGATTTGCGGGGGAAATACTTGTAAAACTCCGGGGAGAGATCCACAGTCTAGTACAGATGTAATGGAATCTATTAAATCAATTCCTCTGACAAGAACGAAGACAATAGAAATGCCAAGAGTAAGTGCCTAGGTTACTAAGTAAGTATAAATGCTCTGTTTGGTTAATAGTCAGTCAACAATCCCAACACAAAACTCTACAGACAATCACGGAAGAAGAGCCTACACGCAACACTTCCACTCCACAGATAGTCCACGACAATAAGTAAGATCTGATTGAATTATGTCTAAGTGACTATATTGACCAAAACGTTTTGGGGGAATCTCTTTCAACATGACGCCGCGCTAAACCCAACAGCAAGCAATCCTCCTTCAGTCCAGGGCATGCCTGTCCTCGTCCGTCTTTCATCACTCACCCTTCACCGACCAGCTTCCTCCTCTGGAATCATCTTGATCTGTGTCCTGAGCTGCGTTCTTCTCCTCTCAACCCTGGAGATCTGGATCGATTTCGCCCCGTCACGCGCATTCGAAAGCAGGGTTTTGACCTGTACCCCTGTCATGGACAAGATTTTGTGTTCCTGTGGTTGCTCCGGGATTTGTGGCATCGAACGAGGAGTGCCAAGCTCTGTCGATGTGCGTTCCTCACTCCTGCGGGCAAAGAAGTCCCTGGTAACTCCTCTCACACTCACACTACTTTCGTCTCCAAAAAACCCATACTCATCCTCAATTTCGAACGTGCTGCGAAGCGGAGATATCATGCTTGCATCATCGGTTGATGGAGGAATTGAAGGTGAGTAGGGTCCCTTTGTAGGATGGTTGGTGGCCGTCAGGGACGCTCGACTGGAGCTGGCAGATAGACCAGAATCTTTTCTTCGTGTAAATAGCGACCGCGCCGACACACTCAGTCGTCGACTGAGCGAACTGCGAGACCGCGTAAGGGGAGAGGTCCCACACAGTGACTGTCGTTTGTCGTTGTTGGCCAGTCTGGTCGCAATTCTATGGTACTCATCCGCCGTCTCCAGATCGCTAAAGTAATTATAAGACGAGCCTGCTTGCCAGTTGGCATCTTCGTCAAACGGGTCGTCCAAGTTCGGAAAAGGTTCCAACGCCGCCAATGCAGATGCGACACTGCTTAGACGTCTCGTCTTCTCAACATGAAGCGAAATTGATCCTCTATGGATTTGGGGTGATTCTGGGACCATGCAGCTCTGATTGCTCAACACGCTGTCGCAGTCTGGCTCCAGTGGAGGCATACTGCTGTCTGAAGCTCTCGGGTGATAGTCCATGGATGGCGTAGGTTCATCGTCAAATATGGGCTCGTCTAGTGAGATGCTGTATCCACTAGATGAATCGTCTCGAATAGATTTGGGTGAGATGGAAGGCAAATAAGGAGCTCGGGTTGTAGGAGACGCCCAATCGATACCAGGGCCAATATCGTGGCCAGTGATTTGTTGAATCTTTTGTGAGGACCGTCGATCGCGCAAAGATGTACCTGATATGCTCATCCGAGATGCACGCTGTCTTGTCAAAGCCTTAGGCACAACCACAGGAGGCTGTTGAGGTAAAACCTTGGGATTGTTTCCTGGGCCCGAAGTCTTTGGAAAGGCGCTGAACCTTGCAGGTGGTTTTGCATTTGAAGTGTGTCTTGATGGTGTTGTTGGAGGTGGAGGCAAAGGTTTGTTGCAGTATAGATATGCATTTTGTGGTGGTAGCACAAGTTCTATGCTACTCGTTGGCCGTACATAACTTGTCATACTGGTTGACAGTGTACTATTCTCGATCAACTCTGCTTTGGCGTCCGTTATAAGTCGATCAAGCTGGGATGGTAGAGGTCGAGGTCCTGCATGTAGCTGTATGCTTTATTGACTTGCAATTCTGCGGCACTGATGCTGACTTTGCAACCAACAGTTGAACCCTCAATCGAACCTTATAAAAGTGCACGGTTCCCTTGGTCTAAATGACGAGAACTTCGCCCAAGTTAGGCCCGCCACAGGGAACTACTTCTGCTCAGTCAAAGCGTGGGGTCGATGCCGTCGAGGTAGCTCTGGAATCTCGATAAGAAGTTGTCAAACCCGGATGCTCAAAGTAAGAGAGAAAGATGGGTAGAGGAAAACCCCTCGTCCGACAAGGACTTGAGTCGCCAACACCATCTTATGAGCGTCCCTAGACAATTGTGAGTTTAAGCCATCACATTTCGGCCTTGCGACCAAGCCTATGGCGTCCCAACTTCAATCCATTTTCATCCAGAGTCACCTGGCACTTAGCGGGTTGTGGCGGGAGGCTTGAGTCTAGGCTCAGTGAGCTGGCCGACACATTGGCCAGAAACCTGAGCAGCATTCCAGTCTTGTTTGGCAAAGACAAACCGCTCGCGCCTCGCGAATTGTTCACAAAGGAAAACGAAAAAGTATGCTTCACCAACAGTTCAGATTGAATAAACAAAGATTCCAAGCATCTTCTGCATCGAACCGTGGCGGGCTGGACTACCTACACCACACTCAAATAAGTCATCATCGTTGGGAAACCATGCGGCCACAAGTACAACAATCGTTAGGAAAGATCAGCAGGTCGATGGCGGGAAGTAAATAAGATAGCGCCATCAGCTGCATCTCCAAGCTCAGCTCTTTCACGGTTCACCGCAATGTTCTGGATTTGGGAGAGGCATCGTCTTTTCCGCATATTGCTTATTCGCTGAACCAACTTGGACTTGGCATGGCCCATTTAGTGTTTAGACCGAAGCTTCGTCCGGGAAGGGCAAGCTTGTCATCGAGAGGCGCGAGATTGCCCATCTGGTTTATGGCGGTAAGATCGTCAGGTCGGTTGCCATGATGCCATAAAGTTTTCCGATTACCGGGGATGGCCTCGTGGTAAAAGGAAGAGTACCGGCGCACCCAGTATGGGCACAAAGCCTCGGTAGGGAATGTGATTGCGAAAAGAGAGCACGGGAAGAAGGTAAATCAGTCTGTTTCAACAAAAGTGTGGTCGGGGGCCGTCATTGAAGATATCATTCAAAGTCGTAGTTCTATGAAAATTGCCCCAGCGCCCGGAAAAGTCCGTCGTTCAGTTGTTGTCCCCTCACCAGAATTATCGGTCAACATATCAATCGTCTTCATCATCCTTGCCCTGATAATTTCCAAGCAGGATGTCGTCAACCCCGAGGCCAGTGGAGTTATTTCTTAGCCATTCTGTTTCAACACGGAGGAATATCCATACCCATCGACGGAAAACCTCGAGGAATTCAATGAGAAAGATGCCTCCCTCCAGATCGCTGAACTTGTCCAAGCGACTACTGAGCTTCATTGACCACGTGCATCTCAACATCAGATCCATGGCAATGACTAGATAGTAGAGATTGGGGGTTCTGAAAACCAAGCGATCTCGCAGCCCAAAGAAATGAGTGGGAGATTCGCGGTCTTGTCTCGAAGAGAACAGAGTCATATCCCAATCCTTGGCCACGTCCCAATAGAAGGAGTAGGCTGAATTGATGACGACAGCAACAAGCCAAGCCTTGTGGAGGGCTGCCTTGGACTCGGGATCCTCGACCGATCTTTGCCAAGCACTGGTGATTAGAACTGGGAACGCCGTTGAATATTTGAGGGCGTTAGCCAGGTGCTGGCCGCCCCATCCCGTGGATTCTTTATACGGAGCCCGTCGAACACGAAAATATTCGATCAGACACTGGCGAAATCGTATCAAACTCGGCACTCCCATTATGAAAGGCACAAGGACAATTCCTCCGCAATTGCGATCAGGTCGTTGCGTAGACGACCCCTGAGCTGTGAAAAACATGCACAGAGTTATGAAGAGGTCACCAAAGACCTTGGCGTATGATGTGAGAACATCAGCCAGAAGGATATCTCCGAATTTGCCATCTTGAGGCTCAGCAAGACCCCCTATGCTCACGCGCCTCAACGTAGCCAAAAATCTTCGTCTCCCGCCACTTGGTAGGTTTCGCAATGGGACAACAAACATTGCGATCAGAACCGCGAGGTATGCTAACGGCATCCAGCCAAACGCGATTACACGTTCAGCCACACCCCATGTGCATAACCAGAAGAGAGATATAGACAGCGCAAACAAAGCTGAAAGGACAATCGCAAGGCGGTACGTTGAGCCATGGTGTGGTATGTGCTGCGGCGATGCTCGGCCGGGATATCGAATTAGCTGAGGAACGTCGACGTTGAACAAGTAGAGGCAGTGAAGGTTCAATCCCCACCCCCAAACGGCTTTTGATAGTTAGCTATGCACCGCACGGTCGAGAAATAGGGTTTCCATGCTCACCTAGGGTCGCGATAAAGCCAACGCGGTAGGGCAAAGGGAAAGTCAAGCTGAAAGAGTCAAGCCCCGGATCGACAGCCGGATCACCGTCCATTGTAACGAACCGCCATCGAGCGAATACTAGGAAAGGGTAAGAGCGACGAGTGCTCAGAAGAGCAACAGTCAAAAAGTACTGCGGTATGCGAGAAAATTAAAGGAGGGACTGAAGGACAAAGTTCATGAGGTCTTGCGACAGTCCAAGCTGTCCTCAATTGTTCGCTGAGATTAACATGGGCGGGTCCACATTCTTTTTTTCAGGGGTGTCATGCAACTTGTATTGATAAACGTCAGTGATCTGTTATCTTATCTTATCGTATCGGAAGCGAAGCACCGCCTCTCAAGTCAAGCCACATGAGCGACCCGTGACCCACTGCGCTGACATAAGGCGTGCATCTGAAATAATCCCGAAGGCTAGCTCCACATGCATCCGGGTGCATCGAGTTGAGAGTCCACTAGCTCCACTCAACTCATCCATCACCCTGTCCTTACCATTCCCACGTTGCTTTTTAGTTCAAACATGCTAGGTCCCTGTTGGTCTGCTGAACGATCAGCGTATAGCGACGACAAAAAAGAGTCCTGGACGACATGCCAACACGGCAAACAAACTGGCAGCCTGCCGAGGTTCGGGGCATTCCGTCATGTTCTCCGCCTGTCTAGTCCCAGTTACGGTCTTGCTAAGTTTGGTCTTGGATTGACCATTTGGTTTCCAATTTAACGACAGAACGAAGAGGGTGCAAACAACAAGCAACAACAAACAGACCCAACTTTAGTTGCAAAACTGGCCCGAAGCGCTAGAGTCCGACTCGAGCTGCAGCCGCACTTCTTGTCAGGCCGTTGAAACAAGCCCCCCGACCTTCCAAGTCTGCGTGTCTGCAGACCTATGGCTTACGCTAGACTAGTGCTCAAGCCCAAAGGCCCTGGCCTGGTCCGGCTACAAGCGTTCCTCACCGTAGATCTAGGGGTTAAACCCGGCTTGATACTATTCGCTAGCCCGAGTTTTTGGAACTGAGAAAAGACAGCGGAACAGCAACTGCCCTTGCCCCGGCAGACCAGGTCTCCATCGATACGACGGATACAGTGCAAGCTTGCGAATTGCTTTTGTCACTTCTCCCTTATCTTGGTAGGCTGGGCCCTGACGCATTGCGCTATCGACTGATGGTCCAGCCAAGGTCTGTTAGAGATTCAGAAGAAAATTCTTCGAATCATGGATTCATCCCCGGTCGAGCGGATTTATAACCAATAAACATCCTGGTACGACAACATACCTGCATAGCGGCAGTAAGTTGATGAGGGGGAATCGCATTTGCTGATTTGACTTGGGAAAGGCTTTGACGTAAATCAGAAACAGAAACAGAACCAAATCACACCATGTCCGCCATCCGGATTCTCAAGTATCCCTCATCTGCAGCTGTTAAGAGGATGGAATGCTTTGACAACAGGGCTGAAGAAAAGGATGTGGCATCAGACAATTCGGTTAGCTTGGTTCTGCACCATCAATGGGCATACAGCCGGCGCCACTGTCACCTTTAACTGGCAATGACACAATAGTTACCAACTCTCTCTCTCTTTTTTTCTGACGGACCCTGCAAAGGTCATCCTTTTGTCTGCCGACGACCCCGTCAGCCCTTCTGGGAGGGCGTGAAGTAAAACAAGGTGTGGCTCAAATACACAGAAGAGAACCCTTGCGGAGGTAATCTTCCTTGCTCAGGTACCAAAATTGGGCGGCTCAATCGGCTGCCGACTTGAAGCCCCCCATATAGATTGCCCAGCCCTCTCTGTCTGACGGCTGGGGAACCCAACTCGGGTTCTTCATGACATAAATGGATCCCTTATTATCTCGGCCCAGACCTAGAAGTCTTGTTCTATGTCCGTACATCATGAACACTCCACAATCGTCAAGTTTCGCCGCCGCCGAGTTTATTACTGAAAACCCTGGAAAGCCAGTTCCTCAGAAGCCCGTCCGAAGGCGAGGCCTGAATGACCAGATAAAATGGGTTCGGTCGTGGATGGCCAAGCTACCTCAAGGAGACGAGGACTGGGATAACAACAGACCTTCGACTCCAGAGGACATTTTACGTTTGCATAGTCGGTTATCCATCTCTCATATCGAATCACGCCGAAACATGGACTGGCACACTCTCCTCGACACTTATGCTGCCGCCTCCAAGGGCTTTGAACCTGGACGAGAGACTCAGACTCATTGCATGGTCATGGTCGCATTGTGTCACGTGGCTCATAGTCAAGGCCTCACGACGGACGAGGTAATGTCGGCTATGGCAAAATGCGTTAGTGGAGGAAGTGATACATTAAGATCGAAGCGATTTGCACTGCCAAAGTGTGTGCAGATTGGGGATGAACTTGAAAAAGTATTAGGGCCACGGGCATATGAGCTTCCGTTAAGAGGTAGGCTTTGATCAACCCCCGCAGTCTATTGACACAAGATCCTTTGTTCTTACAACTAGCAAACCAGTGAGCGCCTACTTTACCTTCGGCCAGCACTTTACTGCCGAATGCTTCTCAATCCTACGCAGAGAGTCTGCGTCTGCCCATCGCCCGAAAAGCAGCCTACCGTCGGAGGTACTGAGGATACCAAATCTCGTCTATGATGTTTGCGATGGGAGAGTTAGGTAAACAACGTGATTGTGCCAATAACATAACATATCTTTAGCTGACACGGCGGATAGTCTAGAAGAAATAGAAAGGGCCCTAGAGCCGGGCCAGACGAGGGCGAAGGCGAAATCGAGATCGAAATCAAGTTTCGGGCCGTCAACAAGATCGACAAGCAGCCCAGAGAGCGGTGCAGATACAGAACATGACATGATACACATCATGAAATAGGAGTCGTGGCCAAAAATGAATTCTATTCAGGCTCCAGGTGGAGAGGGATATAAAGAAACCTCATGTTTCCTCCCTGAGCTTTTAGCCCTGTCTCTCGGAGGTGAAGAGCGGAAGACGATTCCCATGTCTCCTGCTGAGAGGAGGTCTTATCTCTGGAAATGAGCTCGACATCGTACTTAGCGTTTCCGAGAGCCACAACAAGCGCAGTATAACCTTTTAGCAACGTTGAAACGTTGCCCTTCTCGAGACGGAAAGCCTGCGGGCTAATCTCAGGCATTTTAATATCTTTGACGACCATTCCGAACCCCCCTGCCCACGTCTGGAGGTCTTCTGCCTAGCAAATATTAGTACATTTCCAAGTAATAGGATATTTTTTACTTCTTCAATAAATTAATTAAGAGAGAGAAGCAAAAGAAAAGTAAATCCGGGGGCGTGGTGTATACCAAATCTTGTAAAAGGGCCTCACAGAGTAGTTGACATGCTTTGGGTAGGCCGTAAGTGAATAATCCGGTTCTCGTCTTGACAGGATGAAGTGTCAAAACTTCAGTGGTTGCATCTTGTTGGAGAGCTTGTATGTGAGGGCTCAGAGGCACCGTCCTATACAAAGGGGTTGACATGCTCGGATAGGTACTTTCATTGCATAAGTTGTGTGCCGCCAAGGGAATGTTGAAGGATAGCCAGGACCTACAGTATAGGTAGCCAGGAAAAGACACGGCCAAAGCAGAAGACTCCGGACAAAGCTACCTTAGGCAGCTATAATTACAAATGGGATGCCTCAGGCTTCTCGGCAGATCAGATCAGATCGCCCGCGGAGGTCTCTTGATGCTTCCGTTGCGAGTCCCTTTCCGATCGTAAACCTGGTTCTAGAGGTGACCGAGAAAAGAGACAACAGGTATAGTATATCATCCATGCTTTCCTCCTTCCAAGTACGCACTCTTATGCTTCTTGGCGGGTCTGTACAAAAGTCAACAAAGGATCTATCTCGTGTTGCGAGACACTCCTTTTTCTCTATACCCACGCCAGGCTTGGCCGAAGGTCGGAAAGGGCCAACCCAGCCCGGCCGTTAAGTGACGAAACGTTTGCTCTACAGCACGCGATGACTGCATATGCCGCCGCTAGTTTCGAATTTAGTCAACTGGAATTAACTAGTAGTCACTGAATCTCGGTGTCCAGGTCTCATGTTTGCATGTTCCCCAGCTGCAAGCCCGTAATTAGTTGGCGGAGATTGTGCTTGGGGTGGGTGAGGCGAGTCGGATCAAGTCAAGTCAAGTCGAGGCGAGCGTTGTGTGCAAACAAATTGAGCAAGTTCCCACTCGTCAGGCTTTCTAATCCCAACTCCTATGCAACATGACACGGATAGGTCTAGATCTCCGATGCCTGAAGATCACTTTAGTTCGACTTCTAGAAGCAACGTCAAAACGTTCTCTTAGTTAAGGTAGTGTCAACAGCCTTGCCACGTTTTCTCTCCAGGTTGCTGACTTAGTTCCTGTTAAGGATCAAACAATGGTCACTGGAGGACGTTAGCCAAGTCTCGGTATAGCTCGCAAGCTTTTCCGAGTTGGTTAGAGTTGGTAATTTATTCCATGGATGAATATCCGTAGTTTAGCATTGTACGCGAAATTGGATCCTGACCCACCCCCATTAACCTAAGGAAACGGAAGCCACAGATCGAGTCGTGGACTTGACTTGGTAAGGATCTCGATGTTTCCGTTTGGCTTGTTTTGATGGTGCCATGTACTGACTCGCGAGTTCCGCATTCCCGAGCCTCCGCCTTAGCTTGAGGGTGTCTGAGTCTTGCACCAGGAATCGGGTTCAGTGTCTTGGCCTCGAAAGTCACTGCGAGTGGAACATCTCACAGGTCATATCTCACTATTGTAGTAGTTCAGGTGTGAAGTGTTGGCAGACGCCTCACTGTTGCACCCATCAACATGACAGGCCTATAAATTGGAGGTTTGATTTGTTCACCTCTGAAGGATTAGTCAACATGACGCGGAATGTGACATGGGAATATATGGCATGAGCTTCTAACTAGAAGACTGGTCGCCGGAACGACGCTGCGAATATCAGTTATGTCATTGAATGGGGAATGCATATGCCTTGTCTCTTGTCAACATTTGCGCAGGCAAGGTATAAGCCGATCTTAACACCTGGGGCGTCTGTTATCAGCAGATATTACCCGAGGTGCCAAACCGAGGGTGGATGATTCACGGCCCAAAGGACTTGGCATTGGGAAAACTTCCTGAGCTTGACGATGAACATAAACCAAACCAAATCCAGGATTGGACCGAAAGTTCCCACTAATCATTCCGCTTCTTGTCAGTGAAGCTTACATACAGCCCGTGCAAGTTCCCACATGTCTCTGTAACCCCCACAGACGATCTACGAAGCTAACAAGCTTCCATATCATTTCCACATCATGCCAAGCGTGCCAGAAGCAGGGCTGAATCGGTGGTTGGTAGCAGAGTCTGGCCTCGCCATCGGCTATCGAGCTTAATCCCTTTCTTTTTTGCAGGGTCTCTTGCCCGTCTGTGCGCTCCGCTGCAACCGAGCTATGCATACAGTAGCATTGTACTCCGTACTGTTGGTCAGTACCTTGCCTTACTTAGCATGGAGGTATCCGCTGCGCATCCGCAATGTAATAGTATCCACAGTGTGGCAGCGAGGAAAGCACGCCGGACCGACGAGACTTGTAATCATACTTAAACAGTTAGGATGTTTTCCTTTTGGTGAGTTGATCTTGAACTGCCCAATCTTGAGGAACCAAACCTTGTACCTACTGCCTCTCTCGATGTTGACGAATGAAAGGACAATTTAGAGTTGGGCAAGCACGAGCGGGCCGTGCCCCTTCGGCAGTGTGCAGGCAGGCAACAGGTAGACAGGGCAGAACAGGTCAAGTGCAGCGCGTGTAGCATGGCAGGTGCTCACTGCAGCTCAGATTATTAGGTAAACCCGGCCTATTCTCAGAGATAAGGAAGGTACCTACATGCGATGGCAGGATGACTTGACTTAGGAGGTACCTACCTTAGTAGATTAGGTATATCCGGACTTTACTACTAGGTAAGTACTAACTAACCTACCATTCAACATGGATCGAAGGCCACCGGCAGCAGTAAAACAGGTATCTACCTAGACATCAGGAACATTCTCCCCCAAGCGTGGAAAACACGAAGGACCTTGGAAAAGACAAGATGCTTTACTCGATATGGAATCTTCTCAATTAAGGATCATGTCAGCAATTCCTACCCGCACGCAGCCTCATCATGTCGGGCAGTATCACATCATATCACATCACAAGCAGGATTACATACAGACACCTAGGTGAGTTATAGGTAGTACATGAATGCCAAGGTTTGTTGGCAGCTCCAGATTTATTGTTGAACAATTTAGCCTAATAGTAAACCGTAATGCCTGTATTTGGACCAGAAATCCTAGGGACATAAACGCCAGGAATAGACATGGGAGTCGGTTTATTGCATTCCATGCCACCTGCTTATCTGTATCTAATTGTCTACAGAGTATAACCGATGGTGATGGTTATATCGGTAGCAAAATATGAGTCTTGGCATCGGAATGTTCTGATCTTTATGGGGTATCGCACTCCATCTTTACTGCCTATGCAGTATATTTGTTGGATTTGTACTATGTAACTAATAATAGAAAGTAGTAGATCTCGCCTCGGTAGCGAGTGTGACCATAATGGGGCAAGGCGAGGGTTGCACAACATGCTGATAGTAGAACGCAGTTGGCTGGTTTTACGCAATCGTAAGTTTTACCAAAAAGGGCACACAAGGGACAACAGATTACATGTGAGAGCCATGCATGGCTAGCGAATAAATGCGACACATCCTATTAGTAACAAAAACTGACTTCTATTTCATGCTATCCGTAAACAAGTTATGTAAGTTGCAGTTGAGACCAAGTAACCAAGGTGCCAGTGGAGAATACCACATATCTTGGCACCCATGCCAGCAGTTGAGACAGCTTCTTTTCGGCAACATCCGTGCTGCATGCCGGTATTAATTGAGCGTTTTTGGATGTGGAGGCACCTAAGCAACAGAAATGGATTGATAGGGTGTTTAAGCACCTCGCATAAATTTTCGAACGTACAAACGCCGCCTGCAGCGTACATTCGTTCATCCCCACCTGAAAATGATAGGGTGATTGGTGATATCAGCGTTCAATGCATGAGCAAGTGGTGGAGAGAACTCACGAACCAACTGTAGGTACTGTTGCATCGCTTGTCTTGGTGTGCTTAGGCGTTGTATTCCCCTCCTTCGTCTCGAGTTTGCTGAGAAAATGCACGTAACATACGGAGTCTCGGCACGACAGAGAATAACGCCGGTGATTGAGACCGTGGAGAGATTCAGAGGTAGATACTGACTGTGCTTGTTATGTTTGTTCTAAATCAACTCATGTTACCATTTGCCCGGACCTAGGTACATATGTTTCTCCTTCGCAGTATTTGCTACATGTCTAATTCACCTAACCCAGACCTGACTTCCGCAACGTTTGTTAGCCGTGATGTGCCTTGCGAGACAAGATTGCCGCCTGAAGATAGGCTCGGTAGGCTGAGGTGTGGAAAACGCACAAGACGGGCAGGTGGTAGATTTCTGTGTTCTAGTGTAAGCTTCTATCCGCTACCTAGGTAACTTTGGGTCGGAATCTTGTGTTATTTTCGGACTCTGTCGATCTTACATCATCTCGAGTCTAGACTATTGGATGCCTTAGTGGCTGTAATTTGGAAGTTTCACCCTGCATAGTATTCAGCTCAGCTGGCCTGCAAGCCTCTTCTCCTGTGGCCATTGAATCCAGCTGCTTAGTATTTGCATTAGAAAAAGCCACGTATTTCCTCACAGTATGATCTGTAGATTTCCTATGTCTGAAGCCATTCTTCCGGGCTGGTCACCATTTACACCGCACGTCTCACAAGGTGCTCTAGACATAGGTAAGAAAGACAGAGTAAGGTAGTAAGAAGAGGACCCTGAGCTTTGACAGGTGGAGTAAATTCATCTTCATCCCAAGAGGGATGACCAATCACAGCACAATGATAGTGGTATCTCAGAGCTCCTTGGTTAGTACCCATTTTAGTAGTCTCATGCCGTACCTTTGTTAGCAGGTATAAAGCTCTCAGCAGCCGACGATTCTCGTCTTCAGCTCTTTGTTGAAAGGAAACGATAATGCGCTTCGTATGCCAAATATGGTAGGCACCGATGGCAAGGATGCGCTCCCGCTACACAGCCTGACAACCAATGTACATGCTAGGTCGTTCGACATTTCGAATTCAGGGGGTGATAGCAGTAACAGTCAGCCAGCCAGCCTACCTTAGCCTTAGTAGCCTGTGTTGAATTGAATTTAGGTAGGACGCTGATCGCCTGTGAACGAGTCTCCCTTTCTCTCAAGCCTCTGTATATGTATTTTCAAGACATCAAATTGATATCACATCTCGTGTATTTCGGCAGTCTTTGTTTTGTAAGTAGGCCAAGGCGTCTCTGCTTAGTGCTTACATCCATCCCTACCTTTCCTCTTTCAAAGGAAAAAAAGACCCGCCATCATCACGTCTCAGCCCAAATTTGGAGAAGTCAGGAAGCCTCAGCCACAATTGAAACAGTCCAGACCTCACAACCAATTCGCATCTGCAATCTATCACAACCAACTCCTCGACTACATTCCTTCCTTTCAACGCATCGTGTCCTGATAACAAGCGTCGCTGGCATTCGTAATATTGACATGCTCGCTGGCTTCCCTACGTAGAGCGACAAAGCGTCATGGACGCGTCGGTAACCGACATCCGTCGCTCGAGCATTGAGAAGATGCCCATTCCTCCAACTCCGCCCTTTGACAGCCTACCCGACGAGATTATCGAACAGTAAGTAGTCCTTGGGCATATTTGCAGACTTGCTCCCATCATCTGTCTATGCGCATCAAACCCCGATCAAAACATCTTGACAAGGCACCACCCCATCTCCTATTATCCATCATGTGCTAACGCTCGTACCTCTCAACCAGGATACTCCAACTTGCCGATCCCAACGCTTTCGCGTCCCTCGTACTCCTCAACCGCAAATGGAGAACGGTTTCCCAGCGGGCTCATCTCTACCGTCACCAACTATCAACATGCCCTTCATACTCGGCGAGCCACCCCACACTCCCTCCGTGCGACGATGACAAACTTCCCGAATTACGTCGATTATTTGCACGAGAAGTCAAGAGGAACCTTTTCGAGGCATACCTAAGGCCCAAGGAAACCACCTTCAAGCTTATTTCAACATCCATCAGCTCTTCATCATGCCCGGGAGGCGAGGGTATGCAGTATAGCACCTCTCCTAAAGGGCACCATCTTCTAGCCTACAATTCAGGTAGGATTTACGTGATTGATCTAAGGGGGAATGGTCTTGAAGTAAAGAGGGAATTCAAGATTCTTCGCCGGCCAGTCGCAGCATGTATCAACGATAAAGGCACTCTTTTGGCCGTCTTGTCTACTGAGATGCAAGTTGACCTTTACGACTTACAGCAGAGCCCACCCAAAAGAGCACAGTCCATAATCCTTGATAATACTCCTCGAACAATTGCTCTATCACCATGTGGATCGGTCCTGGCGGCAGCATATGAAGGAGGCATCGAGGTATCGTCCCTGAGACCGGAAGCCTTGTCTACCGATCGGAGAGCCGTGAAATGCGATGCCGTCGACGCTTTATCATTTTCTTTCGACGGAACTCAAATCCTCGGCACAACAATCCATTCCGCGCCGCCAAGTACTGTCATTATCACAGCACCATACTACGACCCCGGCCCTCACATGTCTGAAGATAACTTGAGCCCCCTATGGACGACATCGATTTTGTTTCCCAACACAAGCCGAGACTGCAGTCACGCTGTTCTACTCCAGGACGGAAATGAAGAGGAAGCGAGTTGGACTTTCACGTACGACCAGAGTTTTGAGACTTTTCGAGCCGTTCGAATCGACGATCTAAGGAATGGAACAACATACTTTACAGGACCAGTACCAAATACATCCTCACAAGCCAGCCTTATTCCATCAACACTTCCAGCTACGACATATCGAGGTGACTTAGTGTCAGTCGGATTTCAAGGAAAGGAGGTCTGGATCTATGGCGTCCCGGAAGATTTGGATGCAGTTCCGGACAATTCATCCTTGTCGAATGATGGCTCGTCGTCCGGTCTCGGACGACAAAACAGTGATCGCAGTGGCAATTCGCGACGGGCGTCTACTCGAGCAAGGGATACCGAAGGTGGCCGAGTGCCAAAATGGCAAATATTGTGCGATAAGCTGAGGAATACCTTTGTTTCTGGTTTTAAAGCTGCTGAGGTTACAGACGTTAAGACAGTGAAATGGGTTGCAGAGTACGGCAGCTCTTCCACCCAAGAGCGACTGGTAATCACTGCAAGGGGAGTTGGTGCACCACGACTGGTCACCGAGGAGGAAGATATGGATTTTGTGGATGGTGGTCGAGTTACCGTCTTGGACTTTGATTACGGGATTTCAAACGGAGCCAAATCCGAGGTCATTATCGAAGTTGGAACTGATCATCCCGAGGTATTGGAAGAAGAACAACGCGACCTTGCGACCGAGGTCGCCATTGTTCGACGGAGGACTGTTGCTCAAAAGAGAGGTGGTCGTGGCGGGTCGACTTTGCTTCGAGCTGCCACATCTGCTTCACGACCGCCGCGTGTGACTCTTAATGTTCCAGAAGGGCCGAGTTCTACGCATCAGGCGCAGAATGAACACCATGATGACGATGACGACCCTCTGCTTCCTCGGAGGCTTGGGCTTCCTCCTACCCAACCCACAAGGCGACGAGTGGTCGAGCCTGAAAGTCCCGACGACGGTGAAGATGGGCCGACGATTGAACAGATGGAGGCGTTAGATGCCCCATACGCACACGCCAGCCCTCGCTCACAGACAACGCTCCGCCGTGCTGCAACGGCCGCCGCAGTGGATAGATCTTTGCATCCTCGAACCGCAGATGGTAGACGCATCGAGTATCGTCGTGCCGATGGTCGAAGAGAACATCCACACGAGAGTGATGCTGACAATTGGGTGCCTCCTCCACCACCTTATCAGAAAGATGACCCAGGTCCAGATTTGCCAGCTTTCATGCGCGGCCCTTCTGTTGCACCTATAGGACTCGGTGGTTCGTCTGCTCCAGTCCCTATCCCCGTACCTCCTATGCCAGCATTGTCAACTCAGACAACGAATGAGTCCTCTGGCAATGCTCAATCCGTCGACTCTAAGAGCGGGAATCAGTCCCAGAGGCTACCGGTTCATCCTGCAGTGAGCGAATCAAACGCTGCCAGTCAACCGCAAGCTCTTGCAACACCCCAGACGAACACAGACCTACCACCCCAGCAAGGCGAGGATGCAAATCTCTACGACGTAACCCCTCCTACTTCTCCGCAACAGCCCATGTCTCAACCCACAAGAGAAACCTCAGAGGTTAGAGTACGGCAGGCATCAATCTCGTCAGCTGTCTCGGCCATTACATCTACGTCTAGAGCCGTGGTTCCTCCTGTTGATTCCACAAACGAAGATGGTTCGCCATCGCCACTACAGACACCACTGCAAACAGATATATCAGCCCATGACCACTTTGGCCCAGGTCCTCGAGTGCCGACGGTCAATGTGGAGCCTGCTCCATTGGCCGCATCTGTGGCCCAACCTGGGACAGACTTAGCGCCCAGAGCGAGGCGGCTGTCAAACGCCCAAACATGGCCTCGGGTTACAGGCCCCGAGCTTGACCCTACTATTAATCCGGCAGATGGATTCCCGTTTCCAATGTCAGCACCCGCTGAGCAGCCCATCCAAGATGAGTCCATATCAGGCCTCCCCCCTCTGCCCAGTTCAAGCCAGCTTGCAAGTTTGAGCAAAAGGGTTAGCCAGGGCAACCCTAGACGCTTTTCTGGAGGGTTCCAGGTTCCAAGACGGCCTGTCGGAAGTTTCGATGGCAGTGGGTACGCATCGAACTCCATGTCAGCAGGCCCATCAGGCCCTAGTCATCTTGAACCCGATCAACCTCTTATTATTAGTACTCCTAGAGGTGTATCGGGCGCTTTTGACTTGCCCGGCCGCCAAACATCTGGCCGGAGGAACGAACCACCCTTGCTGGCCCCCATTCCTCGGCATCCGCGCCCGGTTCCTGGGTCAAACCAGCGGCCGACGGTTGAGCGTCTTGAAACGATCTACAGTATCGCCTCATCTCATGGAGGCAACCCACCAGTGTTACCGCTGCCGCTGCCAAACCAGCAAGTGCCGGCGTGGCTGAACGCTCCTCCGGTGCCGGTGACAAGAACATCTCCCACAGTAAACCGCAGGCCAAGTCGTGCTGAGCGAAGTGCCGCGAAGAATATCATGGATGCCAAGAAACGGGGCTGGACAGCTAAACCCAAAAAGCAGAAGAAGAAGAAAGCAGCAGATGCCGCAAGCAGTGCTGGCTGGACCGACATATCGATCGGTTCTGGGGAGAAAGAAAAGGAGAAGGAGAAGGATAGGAAATGCATCGTCATGTGAAGAGAGTTGCGTACACAAATTGGCTACATCGAATGAGGAGGAACAAGAGGTAATAGCCAGGTATCGGCGTCATACAGGCAGGTTTTGGATCTTGATTACGCACACACATACCCAATCGTTATCGTCGTTTGTTTATATCTTTTTGTTCCCTTTGTTCACGCACTGGCTCTTGACAGTTTTTTTGTCTATTGACTCGCTACTTTGTTTTCATTGTGTGATGGGCTGGCATAGCGTGTTTATCATGACACTGGAAACATGGGAGTCGACAAAAACGGTGAAGTGGACGTTCTACAGTGCAGGCAGGAAGGGAGGTTGAAAATGGTTGTAACAATGGGAACCATTTGGCTTCGAGTTCATATTTGCTATTATATATCATCAAACATATACATATGTGTCTGGTACTTGCACATCTGTTGACCATGCTTCTGCCTTTCTTCTTTAGCTACATTGTTTTTATTTTCACATAACCAGACAAACAAGGTGAATGAATATTCGCATTTCAATTCAAAATAGTGTAAAACTCTTCAAGTTGACAGAAAATTCCAAGTATTGGAACAAAAAAACAGTTAGTTGGGCGTTTACAGAAACCCAGGGTATAAACAACAGCTACTCCGTCCAATATATGCGGCCACAACGCCAGAGCCAATTCTAGCGCATCTAGATGTTCATTTTGCATGTACAAAACAAAAGAAGACCCCATCATGCCCTGCAGATGGTGTCATGTGTAATCTCTATTAGCGAGATAAGGGGATTCTATACGACTCAAAGAAATTGTAAGAGTGAATGTGGTGTTTTCAGATCCTGGGTGTTGTTCCAGGGACATAAGGCTTCCCTCTGCGCACAGCGCCGAGATCGGCTTCGTCTATAAGATCTGTAAAAGTAGTTGCTCGTGTTAACGGGCGAGGCTTGACCATGGTACTTGGGTCTGCAAAGATGTCGATGTTCTCAGTGCTCGGCTCCCGCTGGAGCTCTGGCTCAGAAGGCTGGCGGCTGTAGTACGACGACGCCTTCATAGCACGGATGGGCGGCAGGCGAACGTTTCCATGGCGGAGAGACTCTTCGTTATCCGCAGAGCTGGGTTGAGCGTTGGGTGATGGATTGGGGGAGTCGAAAGGATTGGGGATTGAGATGCGGATGCGAGGAGGGGGGGGATGCAAGCGAGTGCTGGCATTGGAAACCTGGCGAGCTGGTACAGGTACTATACTTGTCCGCTGGGTAGAAGGTGTCTTGAGGATGAAGTCGGCACGGTATGAGTTGGGTTGGCTGATGGGCTCGGAGATGATGTTTCCGAAGGAAACGTCACTGTTGAGACGTCGACCGCGGCCGTAGACGTGGCCGCCCTTTTCTGAGCTTGCTGCCTCGCGCTTGTTTTGTCGGCGGACGTAGAGGAATATGACAATGGCGATTATGAGAAGGATAATGCAGCCTCCTACTACACCGCCAACAATGGACGTTGTAGCAGGGCCAGAGTTGTCTGATTTGGACTTTTCGTCCCCGTCTTTGTCTGAGTCTGAGCTGTTGTCTGACCCAGCTCCAACTGCTTCTGTTGGCTCAGCACTGGCCGATGGCGCAGCACTGATCGAGATGGTCTCAACGGCCCCAGTAGCTGTGGTTATAGCACTGGGGACAGGAGTAGAGGTTTCATTGGGAAGCTCAGCACCTTTTGGAATATCAGACTGGTCGCTGTCGATAACACACTGGTCGTCTTTGCATGAGTATCCAAAGGGACAACACTTCTTGCCGCATTTCTGGAGATCAAGGTTGAAGACTATTGTCTTGACAGGTGCATTTGGGAATTCTTTCTGGTCCTGGCCTCGGATATCACAGGTGATGGGCTGGATGACGTTACAGGTTTGACCTTCAGGACAGCATACTGCTGTTGTCTTGCCGGCGAGGAGTCGACATGAGTTGCCCTTGGGACAGCAAAAGTTGGCAATGTCGCTGTTGCATGAAGTCTGGTCGGCGTCGCAAGTATCTTCCCTAGCGAAGATGCGAGTAGCTGGTAGAGCGGATGTTGTGGAGGCACAGAGAGCTGTGATGAGTAGAACCCGTAAGGGTGTAGGAAGCCTAGCCAAAATCATATCTGGCTTTGTTGGTTGTTGGTTGCTTCGGTAGTTGCAGTTGATGTTGCAGCGGGTATTAGTATTGTTGTTGGTTCGAGAGTGTATAAGTGATGCTATAGCATGCAGAGTGAGAAAAAAGATGGGGATGATGATGATGAGTTTGTCAAGTCAAACACAACCGGCGCGTATGACAGATATGAAGGGATGAAACAGCTGAACAAGCGTTTTTTGTTTGATTGTTTGGTAGGGTAGACAAAAGTGAAGAACTAGAACAGTAAATACAGACGAAGAACAAGAACAAGAATGTAGGCGGGTAAAAGAGGGAGAACAAGGACAGACAAAGACAGGTAAGAGCCCAGAGACCAGACCAGACCATGAGGTCACTTCATCTCACCACAATGAACAGTCTCTTCTTTTTCCATTGCCGCCTTGTCCGTCGAGGGCCATCTCGACCCATTCAACCACGATATTTCAGGCTCGACTGCCGCATTAGAGGCTGTCGGGCGGTTGGATACAGATCCTGGGAGCCAGTCACCGATAGTGTCCGGGGCCTGTCGCCCGACACGCGCTGGGACGAGGCTATGCTCGTAGACGGAACTATCAGACAAAAAACAAGTACAAGATGGGTCCACGATTGCCAGGTGTTTGAAGATAGTGTTGCCATGGTTGGAATAATTGGTCTAAGTGAAGCCAAAAGCTGTGGTTGGTTGGAGTCTCAGAAGTTGCTAAGCGCGCGGCGAAACAAGTCGCTGATTGGTTTAGTATCAAAGACTGACCGCTAAAGGCCAGTAATTTTCTAGCGGTGGGGGTCCCTTGTCTCGGGCGCTGTAATTAATAGCCAAGCGCTGAAGATGGGCGCGTAGTTCTCCAGACTTGGGTCGAGATCCAATCATACAATGATCATGAATGACTAAACGTATAAGTAAAGTACATTGGAGGATTAATAGTAGCCTTGCTCGAAGCATTACAACTAAATATATGACAACTAATACACCCCGAACATGACTCAGTCAACAGGTTGAGTGTAGCCCAGTGTCGATTCCCTTGCTTCAGCCCAATCCATGATACTCTGCCAGTCATAGCATGAATGACTCTTTGCATTGCCCAAGAAGAACTGCGATCCGTCTGTGTCCTGAAATACGTGCATAGCAGCAGGACTAAGATCCGGGCGGCATTGAAGACTCTGTCGGATATGGTTCATGCAATGATAGAGGTGATCCATTGCAGCGGCGTCAAAGGAACTCTCCATATTCATCCTCTTGCCATGTCTTTTCTTCTTCATATGATCTCCTCCGTAATAGTCCTTGTCGATGTGTCTTCGCACCATGTTGAGACAATGCAGGTTGTGAAACACGTCTAGAGCACCATAGTATTTACCAGTCACGGGGTGTCTGTCTGTCGACGAGAACGACAGGGCCGCATTGCTCGCTATCTCTTCATCACTGACGGCAGGGTATTGATAGTGGAGAAGCTTCTTCCACGCTGCATCGATTGCGGGACTTGGAGGGCCAAAGTATTGAGGTAGTGAATGATCCATCTCTCGGTAGACTTGGTGACTGGTTGTGTTGTAGCGTAACAAGTCGTCAAAGTTGGTTGTCTTGAGCTTCAACGGCACTGGTTCTTTCGAAACTGATACAGCAATTAATTAGCTTCTCATCATCCGTATAGTGATACACATACCAAAATCTGCAGGATACTTGTTGTTCCCACACGTCTCAAGTTGATCTCGAGTTCTGTACCAAGTTCCCGATATCGCAGCAATCCAGACGACATTCGATATTATCAAAAGAACAATCAACAATGTTTTTGAACATAATTCTTTGCGGCTGCTCTTCCGCGGTTGTTCTGAGATAAGCCCGATACTGGCCTCGTTATAAGTATCACCATCGTTGTCGTCACTGCTGGCTCGACCTGTTCTCGAATCTTGATTATATGTCATTCTTGCAGAGGAGTATTTCAAACTGAAGTATCCATCTGTTAAGCATGGCTGGATCTACGTAGCATTTGTATATAGGAGAGGCGTTGCCGTTTCATCCGTTAGAGAGCGCCGTTGACGTCGTCTTTAACTTTAGCATATGGACAAGATTACAGGTACTGTTGAGAGTTGATGTTGTATACATCGAGTTCAATCATTTTGTTGTTATAATTCTTACCCTGGGATAATATTATGCAAATGGTAGTATCATATGACATATACCTCATGCATAAGATGTTATTAGACGAAACAATGGATACGTTGTTCCCTTGTAGACGTGTTGTTGATGACGATGGTGATTGTTTATTTCGTCATCCTAGACCGAAGCTATTACAGCCAGGCTAGTTAAGGGCACTTCCTCAACAACTACGTCAAGGGCTATCTAGATCCACCTAAAGTAATTTTCAATACTAGTTGTCTCTGACCGACTTCTGGTTGCGGGCTGCCTCTTTTGCCTTTCTCCTAGTCTGACATGTAGATAGTGAAGCAATCTAGGATGAAGTCTTGGAATTATCACGTGTAAAGGGTCAAAGTTTGAACAACTTATTACTCTGAAACCAGGGCCGAGAATACAAAGACCAATCAGTGAATCAATGTCCCTAGCCTCTCATGTCACGAGAGCATAGAGCCAATGCGTTGTCTTGTCCAGCAACTGCAGACCCCTACAAGCAGATATCGAATGACTCACTGGTTATAGAGCTATATTCACTGTATTATACACACATTTCTCGTTTATTCCCGTCCATAGCTTGGCCTCTCTATCACTACCCATGTCGCTTTGTGGTTTGTCTGCCCGATCATCCACGTTCCCTGTATCATCATTCGCTTAAAAATTCCATCCCTGTTGAGTTACCTTGGGCCGTCGTCTCCTCCCTCTCGCAGAATTGCATCTTGGTAAACCCAGATTCCGTCTAGACCAAGTTAGACCTCGGCAGAGGCAAACCTGAATCCACGTCTGATGATACCTGCAACAGCATGCGAAAATTGCTGGCAAAATCTGCCTTGACGCTGAGGGGGGCGTGTAAGTCACCAGAGCCAATTACTCTACGCACTGTCCTGAAGCCCTGGAAATGGCCCAGCAGAGGCGTATTCGCTCTCTGATATCTTTTTCCTTTGTCCTTTTGACTGACTGACTTGACTGCTTGCATGCAGTTCTCGGGAATAAATCAACTAAGAATGGACTACGTGTTTCTTTCTCGATCTGTTCCGTCGCTGCGTTGCTGTGCTGGTCCCTCTCTGTGTTTCTCGCTACAATGCACTGCAACAGCCTTTTAGGCACGACGGGACGGTATGACGGCCCAAGGCCACGAGGACGCATGTATTGAACTTTGCTAAACGAGATGAGGCTTTTCTGTAAATTGTTTATAGGTTCATATAGATAACGAAGTTGTTGCCTCATTAATTAGCGAATTATACTCGCACTGCATTTGCATAGGCACAGCCATAGCATGGCATGGCATGGCATAGCATAGTATTGCATACGGCAATGCTCTCTCTGCATCCGCTACAAGGGGAAAATGAAGAAGGCCTCAATTCAAAAGCACGTGTGTGCTGCTTAATTCATTCCGGTACCTGCAAAAACACCTGCATTATACTGCAGTGTGTGTGCGAGTCTGCATCTCGTAACGCCCCTCAATCATACCCTCCTCAACGCCTCCCCCGCAGAACAAAGATGCACCATCTTTTCTTCCCCGGCTCTTTCGTGGTGTGATGATGCTGACCTTCCAGGGAACAAGGATATCGCAAATAAGCACAGAACAAAAAGAACCATAGAATGTGGCCAGCGTCGTTTAATCAGAGCGAGGCATTAATTCCTATTCCAGCCGTGCCTCTCGGTCTTGAAATGCCCTTTTAGGAGACTCGCAGCCCGACCTCAAAACCCTCCCAACGCTAGATTTATATGGTGTGATGTTACTTATCAGACCATCTATTCCGTCACATTATCTCCGTGAGGGAATAATTAAAATCCAGTAGTATCGTCATATTTCACTCGCAGTAGGGAATGCCAAATGTAGTAGCAGCAATATGCTTGGTTTCATTGTTAACCTTGATCTTAGCAAGGTATTGGATATCGTGTACCACCCTCTTCATGAAACTTCCTTTCTGGGAGCTAGCCCATGTCCAGCTTCCCAGAGCCTCTCTTTTCGTATCATCGTCAACCCATCCTACATGGCGTCCATTTCCTGCTATGTGCCATGTCTCTCCCCGTACCATTGCCCGCTTGGTATCATGATAAAAACAAAAAACAACAACGAATGTTCCCGAGTCTCAAGCTACTCGGCTGTTCACATCCAATAGACTAACATATAACACGGCATCCTGCTGCCGCCCCATTTGTTCCTGCATATGGTCATGACTCTCTCGTGCTTCTTCTCCGCCCGCTAATCATCCAATGCATGTCCGTAACGCCTCATCCCCTCCAATCAAACTGTAATCAAATGTGTCGAGATGTGTGGTGTGTCCAAGTGTCGCTCTTTATACTCCACTTCCATCTCAAAACGCCTTGCGGCTTCCTCTAGTAACCCATCCCAGTAGGTATCATTGTATAGTATGAAGTGAATAATAAAAAGAAAAAAGAAAGAAAGGTCTTTGCCCTTTTGGGGCAACAGACAAGAAAATGAATGATGATGTCTGTCATCGACGGCTGGTAAATGCCTGCTTCGCCTGATGAGGTAGCCCTGGCCGCATTCATGGAATTGAAGGGAAAGGTCGGATTAGAACTCGTTGGTTTCACCCAGCATTGCTCCTACTACCCTTCATAGGCCAGCCAAGAAGGTTCGTCAGAAGTAATGCTTAGATCAACAAAAAGTCCCATCCCTTGGATTCCATGACATCCCGCCAGTGGATGTGCAGCTGGGCCGCCTCAGTCGTCGATCCGGGTGTGTTAACACCCGCGAGACTATCATTCTGAGCCCACACCTCATGCAAGAGGGTGGAAACACGTCCCATGGTGCCGAATCGAGCAGAGTCGCCAAGCTGGACAAGGCGATCCTCGAAGAAAGCTCGGAATGTGCTACCAGGGACGCTGGTGGAACCGCCAATGAGGTAGACCCAAGCAAGGTTGCGGTCAAATCCATTGGGTCCCGAGGGAATGTGCTGAAGCACGTTTGTCAGCTTCTCAACCAGTCCCATGGTGGAAGGCTGTCGTGGGTTGAAGCCAGGGACCAGACTGCAGAGGTAGATGCGTGCAGCAATGCGGAAGGCCATGGTCATGTTCTTGGAGAGCTGCTTAGGCGAAAGGCTGCCGTTGGCGTTGAAGGGCATCTTGGGACCCGCATCTCCCATCTCAGTCAAGCTGATTTGCTCGCCGAGGGCAGATACATGCTGGCAGAGAGTGAAGTCATCCATGCCGTCCTTCTTGAGAGACTCAAGGCAGGCGATCTCAGAAATGAGGTACATGACTCGATCGTCACATCCCATAAGCTCACGCAGGCCAAGGCTGGGGTTGAACTGAGAAAGGTGCTTCTCGCGGTAAGTGTGGGCAAATGTTGGTGATCGACCCTTCATGGTAGCACCAAGGATGTCAATCCATGAGGAGAGAGACATGTTGAAGGGAGTCTGCATTGAAGCGCGGGTAGGGTCGGTGACCATGCCGTGAAGATCAAGCTTCTGCACCAGGCTGATAGCAGCCTGGAAGTGCTGGTGCCAAGGAATGTCCAACAAGCCGTCATCGTATCGGCCGACGACAGACTGGAAGAAGATGAGACCAAGAGTAGCCTCGAGAATCTGCTGGTGGTTCTCGTCCTTCTTAAGCGCCTCGCAAAGAGCCCAGATAGTGGCATAGCGATGTCGCATGATATCATTGTCAAGGTCCTCATTGGGGGCGTTGGTGTGCGACTTGAGGTGCTGGGCAGCAATACTCAGACAGCAGTGAAGGTAGGCGCTGTTGGATTGAAGAGCGGGAAGAACGAGATCAGAGCCGACTGAGCAGTGCTGGTTGGACTCAAGGATAGGGAAGATTGTTGGCAGCACGAATTGGATAAAGTGGTCCAATAGGCTCTGGTCGTTCTCATCAAGCTCAAGCTGAATTTGCCTCGACTCTGTTGAGGGGCCATGTGAAAAGTCGAAGAAGTTGCAGTTGAGGGTCTCTTCTGAGAGGGATTGCTTGCGCTCTTGGAAGACCTGCTCGGTCCACTCACCATCCAAAGGACCATGAGGAAGGACTGTACCAGCAGGAGGAGGAGTGTGGTAAGTGCTGAAAGTGGAGATGTGTGATTCGCGAACTGTAGGGACATCGTTGACAAACATTTGTCGCTCTGTCTTGACATCAATCTCGTATGGTGAGTAGCTTCCAAACATGAACTCGGGGTGCATGGGCGCACCGAAGCCATACTCGTTGCCACTTGGGGGGCTGTTGAAGTTGAAAGCGCCCGGGAATTGTGAGTCGATGGAAGCAGATCTTGTGCGGTCGAGGGGATCTGTGAAGGTGGCTGATGTGGGAAGAGAGTGGGTGAGGCCAGGAGGAGAGCTGGTGACAGAGTTCTGGATGTTGTGAGATGACTTCTCCGAGAGCTTCTTGCGCTTGATGATCATCTTGATGTCCTCCTTGTGCTTCCTTCGCATATCATTGTTACTCCACCACATGGGTCGCTTGTACTCGCATTGCAAGCCGAGATGCTTGCAGGCTGTGCACATGGGGGTTCCCTCGTCGCATTTCTTGCGTCGCAAACGGCAAGTATAGCATCCTGTGTAAGTGGAGGTTAGTCATTGTAATTAAAACATGAGTTGATGAGCGTACCTGTTCTTGAGCGACGGTGCATCTGAGTCTTTGTCTTTGGCTTGCCATTGCAGGCTTTTGAGGCCGGTTTGGCCTTTGTTGACTGAGATACAGTCATGTTGACGGTGTTCTCGGTAGCTCGCGAGACGCTGTTGCGATGATCGGGGGGCAGCGTAGACATTTGTAGGCTGCGATGCTGGACCGTAGAGTATCGGCGTGCTAGGGGACCGGGATGGGGTGTGTGATGTGCAAGGGGGGAGTGGGACTGTGCAATCAGGGACCACTTGCGCACTGTACTTGACTCTGGTGCGGAGTCGATCGCTCGAAAGGCTGAGGAGACGAGAGGAGCAGAAAATCCAGAGCCAAGAGGTTGGGCGTTGAGAAACGGGACCGGGGGGGATATCGAATCCGAGTTTGTATGTTCCGTTTCAACAAGTCGAGAATTAAATTAGCGTATGTCTTTTTGTATCGGTCAGGATCAATATGGATCTCTGAGCGAAATTTGTGGGCAGTCGTCTAAGTGGCAGCCAGGCCGACTTTATCAAAGCACAACTGTGATTGTTCGTTTCGTCCGTTCGTTCGGAAATTGTCGAATGATTGACTGGTTCAAAGCAAGTCCGGCTTGCTCTTCACTGGAGATTGTTTGTAACAACAAAGATGAGATGTAGGAGTAGGAGGTGGTTGAGGATGGCGGTAAGAGAGGAATGGAAAGGGAATCAGGAGAGCCTTTGGCGACACTTGGGATCTCTGAACACAACACGAAGAAGAAAGAGGGTTAAATTCTTGGGCGGCTGCTGGAGGGCTAAATCCTTATATTTTGGCCGCTTCTCTCGCGGCCCTTCACACGTCGATTCGATCATGACTGCCCATCGTCGTGTTGCTATTTTTGCATCATGCACAACGAGTCCGCCATGGCACCAAAGGCAGCGACTGCGCTTAGAGAAGCCAATGAAAAGAGTCGGTCAAAGATAGTCTCTCTGTGCCCATCGGATCTCCACTCTAGGAATAGATGTGCACAAGACGGCATAGGGCGAGCAGGGATCCTGCAGTCCAAAGAGGAAAGTCGCGCATGGTGTGCCCATCCAGTTGTCCATGGCCATGGCAAGCAGCCACTCTGCTTGCACCAAGAGCTCATCGAAGAGGGGGGTTGGATCCCATTGCAATCTAGCTCCTCACGGGAGAACATGCGAGGCGGGGAGCTTTGACTCTCTGATTCGATTTGAGGCCATCCACTTGACCAAGACATTGACTAGAAGCAGATCATCCCCAGTTCGACCACCATTCAATATATCCATATCCGTAATTAGATTGAAATCACCTTTGCTATATTGGATAGCATCGTACCCGTACGTAGTGGGCTATTTGCAATATGTATCCGAATCTCATAGATCCAGATTTCGTGCAGGGGATCTGTGTCATAGTCAGTATGGGCTGTTTCAACCGACCACTGCCAATATTTGCTTCCAAGCCAAGAAGCAGTAACACCCACCATGATGCTGATAAAGAAGCTCACCGGACTATCGCACATGCATATGCGCAGACTACACCGGAGAGGGGGAATGTCAAAAGGTCGCACAAGGATTCGTCCACTAGCTCGCATCCTCTATCAAGGTCCATAGCATGAACGACCGAATGGGGCAGGGTCATTCCATGCTCAACTGCCAGAGCTTGTACTGTGCTAGTCTGCAAAGTTTATTCGGTCGCATTTAAGATGGGTTCATTAAACTGTCGCAATTAGTTCAGCCATGGGCCGTTGGGCAAATTCACGACTTGCGAGTCACGGTTCACGCCTCGAGTCTTGGAACTCAAAGGTGATCCACGACGGGCTGGGATTTGTCGGACTCTAGGACATAACTGACATAGATTGGCAGTATTGAAATGCCTTATTGGGTACCTAGATGATTTTTGACGAATAGAATGGTCAAAGAGGCGGTCAACCATGGTATTGGTCGAGCGGCAAAAGACCTCGTGGGTGCAGCAGACATGCAAGTGGCTGCCCGTAGCCGGGTCGAGAAGTCCCATGGGCAGCGTATCAAATTCCTCTCAACACCAAGTCTCCAGTTCGAAAGCACGCCGACATGGTTAGGTAGGACATGTGTCGTGAGCTAGGGACCAGGGGACCAGGTCGGTGACGTCTGGCAGCGCGGGGGTGATCGTGGGTCTCGAAAGATATTCCGTAATTCGAGGTCACGAGAGTCGAAAGGGATCTTGCATTGCAGCTTTGAGCGATAAAGGAACGACTTCAGACACGCATTGGCATGTCTTGATGGGCTCTCAGCTCGTCTCAAGTTTATCCTTGAGTGAGACAAATAGTGAATCCTGATGTATAAGTGCGCACTAGAAATATCAAAAGGAAAGAAAAAGGCGTTCGAAAATCATGCAGCGCTTTTTGCAGTCGGTACTCAGTTTTCTGCTGTGCGCCGTAGTGTTGGCATGTACCCGAACCGAGCGGAGTTACCCTCAACGATAATCCTTCAGTGGGTATGACAAGGTATTGTCCATTGTCTATTATCGTAGGTACCTGCGCTGCTGTCGAGTCGAGTCGAGCGCTGTATTGTACAGCGCAGCGCAGCACAACACAAGGCAGTACTCGGCCTCGGAGTCAAGAAAAACAGCGAAGGGGCTCACACCAAAAAACGCTGATCTCGCACCCCTGTTTTTTCTTGACCCCCTAGCTTGTCACGGTACATACAAGTGCTTTCAGGTGGTTGAAAAGCTCTGCTGGCGCTAGGTCGGGTGGCATTGAATTCTGCTGTCATTTGGTGGGAAAAAAGGAATCGGTCTGTAGAACTGGCCGAGCAAGGAGCCTTGTTAGCCATGTAACTGTTGTGTAGTGTCGTTGGAGAAAGAGCGTTTCTGGTCCGTGATTCGACAGACGAGGGTGACACGTTTGCATTAGTGCGTGATGGGACGGGACCAACCGATGAGGAGCTCCTGCCGCGGAGCAGGGGTTGAGGTGAGCTCTATTCCCAAATCTTGTTAGCGTACCTGCGCCTCTACTCCGGCCTCAGATCTGGATTGGCCCTGAGCCGCAGTAAGCTTGACAGGGGATACATGTAGTTCGAACCAATCAGACGTCAGAAGACGATAATCTCTGCCTTCTTCTTCTAGGACCGTTCCAGGGGCTACCCTGTCCTGTCCTAGCGCAAGACCCTGACCCTGACACCATCCTGGTCGTCAAGAGTGATCAACAAAACACTGAGCCGAGCGGGGAAACTCGACAGCCTTGGGCTAGAGATGATGTGATAAGCGGACCATGGCGGGCAATAACGGCCTACGTGCAGAGTAAGTGCAGATAGGTGCTCGCTCGCTTGCACAGGGTCTTCTCAACAACTTGTCTCTTAGGATCGACTCAACTATGTCATTGTTGGTTGTTGGACGGTGGTTGTAGGACAGGCGATCCAATCTCAATCTTATCTAGAGTTTGCTTATGTTTGCGGAGGAGGCTGACGCTGCAGAAACCAAAAGTCAGATCACCGGCTGCTCGCGCCCAATTCCAGTTAGCTTTAATAATTCCACAACCATCTCGAGTCTCTCCTACACCACCATTTGAGGATGAGTACATATGCAAGGCCAGACAATTCAAGGTTGAGCCGGATCACCATTTGCGCATGACAAGGTACATTAGCCTATCTCGATAGTCGTCACGTCTCCTCCGACCGTGAGCTATCTCAACTCACAACTGATCAATTTAGCACTTACACACGGTGCACTCGCTTCACAATAGCATTGTCCATAATTCTTGGTCTGATCAAGCTAGCAAAATAAGACACTGGCCATTTGAAAACTCTTCAGCCTCCGAGTCTAGCTAGCACTGATCCATTCTTCAGCATTCTATCGCAACGGGTAGCTCGTCTCGTGGGAACCATACTATCGTCTGTCATGTTCAACATCGCCAGTCCAAGTCCAGTCCAGTCTAGGACAAAGTCATGGATATATAGCTTCCCCGCCAATGCGAGTCATTGACATCGTCCCCGCTCGCTACTGTACAATTTAAGCACTGCCGGTCGGTTCCGTCTGTTGGTTGCTGTCGTCTGTTCGTTCCGCAGTATCCTTGACCCTTGCTCCATGCTCCATGGTCCATTCTTTGGCAAACCAACTTGCAACTGAACAGACTCGTCGTCGGACCCAAGACCCGTCTGAGCCGGAGACTTTGGCCCTTCATTCCTATTTTAACATTTAGCCCCCTCATTTTCTCTTTTCGGTTGCAGAATATGGGCTAAATGGCGGCGCTTAATCATGTTAGCTTGACAAGTGTACCACCCAGGCGCTAGCAGATCCCATCACATCTTGTCACATCCTACGTTGAACTTGTCTTTACCTTGACGTCTATTTTTAATTTAGCCCGCATTTCCTGTAGCATTCCGGCATAATTTGGCCATGATCATGATCCTATGCGACCAAATTTTCGACTCACTTGTTGGGCTAATTATGGAACAATCTTTGCGCACTAACGTCGCGTTCGCCTCGATGCAGTTTGTCTCCTATTGTTCAGCTCCTCAACAACCCGGCTCTTGTTGACTTGGAGATCTGTCATTCCAATTGCCTACCCTAATGCTTCCTGTTCATCAATGTCTTGGTTTTTCTCCGGATGTTCAGCCTTCCGCAAATTAATTGCCTAGAGCGGCGATCTACTACCCATTGTTCACGGACATTTTACATTTTGATCAACAATCAACGTGGTAGTCACAGCCCTCAATGTAACCGGATTGTTACACTTTGTGCAAAAATCATCAGAAATCAATGTTTATCAAAATTTGGCACAATTTCCCATGGGCCCTCCGGCATGCTTAGTATCCTGCAACATGTCTTTCTACTCGACTGTATATCTACCCTGTCGACCTGGACCACAATTCGCGGCCGACCTCAAATATCACAGTCTAGCCCTGGCTTCATGTCACTCGACCCTCACCCACCACCACAACGTAGTTGATCTCGATGTGACGGGGCGAAGGTTTTGTCCGGTCAAAAGTCTTATGTGTCTGCCCAAGTCTAGCCTTGTGTGGCTGAAGAAACCTTTGTCTTGTGCCCCAAATTGAGTTCGGTGCCTTGAATCTTGACTGCAACTTCTGTCTGTTGGTCGCTCCGACTTACACACCACAATAAACGTTTGTGGGCCTTTCCGTAGCCGTTGAAGGGTCCGTGGATAGAGCTTACTGTCCCTGGCGGCGGGCCGGTCCAAACTTTGACGGGAGTTAAACGCACATCCAGGATCTTCAGAAATCTTGGTTCAGGCTGAACTCTATTACATGAATTGAGGCCCTCGACAGGGAAATCCCTACAAAATCAGCAAAAAGATGATAAACAAGTTATGAGAATGGCATGATCAACGCAGGTCGAGTGAAAGCTAAAGCTAATACAGTAGATCGAGGCTCCAGCTGACAAGGGCCCTTGTTCGCCTGTTAGGGAAGACGAGCCATTTCAGCATTCAGACGAAGAGGAGAAACAAAAAAGCCTCCGGGTCGGTTGCCAAGACCCATCAGATAAGCCTGGTTAAAAAAGAAATACTGTACTACTCTGTGGTGGGGGAGCATATGCGGACTTCCATGGCTTTGTTCACACTCACATACCAAATTTTTATCTACATATCGTTTTTCCCCGCCCGTGTTCCCTGTCATGGCTTCGTCAAATACGGAATCTCGTTCGTTGGACATGGTTCCGCTGCTCAAATGTCCATTCGAAGCTCTAGAAGCTCACCCATAATGCGACCTGTGATTTCACCATCCACAGTTGTGAAGAAGGTCGCATTAGTCTAACATCATGTGAGATTGTGCAGAAGTGAGCTTTGGATGACAGATTGGTTGATCTGTGGGATCTGAAGTGTGCCGAAACCGTTTATGAGCAGAAGTGGATAGGCCAAGAGGTTGAGCAAAAGGTAGAGGGCTGGAGAGATTGGTGCAGACCGGGATTAGAAGGGCACATGCACACTGTGATGTGATGCCGGGGGGTAGGGTTGCATGACAAAGTGAGAACCGAGAGCTCAGATATGACGTTTCGACTCGACTGCCGTATTCGTCGGATACTTTCCAGTCTACTCACTGTGCATAGTATGGCCGACACCTCGGCTTTGCTATTCGAAGTTAACAATTCGTACATACTGTAGTAGTCGATCTCGTGCGCATGGGCTAGGGACTCGGACAATCCCAACTTGACTGCCTATCAGCTTTCATCACCTGCATTTGATCCTCGTCGTCAAGTTTCTCACTCAGCAGCTACTCGTTATGTACTGCCAGCCAGCACTTTTGTCCGCAGGTGTGCCATTGTTCATTCGGCTTCCAGTCTTCTGGTCGGCGGCCGCTCTCCAATTTATGAAGTCGTCCAACTGAATCCGGGAGAGCTGGGTTAGAAGCAACTCTATTGGTGAGACACCACGATGGCTGTGTGAGACATTGTTATGGTAGGTATTTGGCTATTCCTGATGAATGTCTCGAACCTCCCAAGTTCACGACAGCTATCGTCGTCACCGGTATGGAATATGGCGTCGTGAAAGCGGGCGGAACAGTCGGTGAGTATCGGCAAAGACAAGCCTCGCCTCAAGAGACCACGGTTTGATCCTCAATGCAAGGCATCCTCACTTGAAGGCTGGACGGGCATGCGAAGCAAAGCGGGAACGAAACATTAGCCCGCATTGGCGTAAGGATCCGAAGCCACTATTGCTTGATGCATGTATGTATGTTTGTCTTCCGAAGTCCGTCAAGGATCAAGCCAAGCTAGCAATTATCACTGTCGCATTCGACTAAGAAATTGGTAAAAAGAGCAAGATTTCAATGCTGGGTACTGGCAAGGATATCAGCAAGGGTTGGGTGACAGATGAGAGTGCACAGACATAGAATCCTTACCCTGAGCTTAGAGGAGGATCGGATATAGCCCCGCAGAATTACGATTGACGGACGCGAGGCCAATCGATGTCGCTATGTGAGATAATCAAAAACTATTGGGTCTCAGAAGAAATTGTCCATCATGGGCTCTGGATACTAGGGACATATCTGAGATGGCATCATGACTAGAGCCATGGTATTGTCAGTTAAGCGAAGCAATTCGAGTCACTGAATGCTTGTAAGTTACTAGGTAAGAGAAAACCATGACTCTAGAGTTTCAATCACACGTCAGCAGACAGGCCAAGTTCTGTACCCATGTAAATGAAGCTGCTAGTAGCCGAGAATTGACATTGCAAAATAATAATGCTGGCGGAATTACCCTACAGTGCAAGAAGACGCTTTTGGGAGTTGAGCTGTAAGATGGTTTGTCGGTCGCACTTGCCAAACCTACGCCTCATGGCTTCATGTTTAGAGGGCAGGTGCTAACGTAGTGGTACGAGTTTCTCAATGCTGTCACTGTGCAACACTGTTTGGAAGGTACGATTCAGAACTCGTGCGGTTGTAAAAAACTGCAAGTCGTGCTACATGAGGAATCGTAATTTTCGACCATGCAACATCAGATCTTCCATTGTCCAATATGGAAGTGCAGTGAATCAATGTCGTGTCACATTGCATCTCAGCCCAGGCACAGAAACACACCCTTTTCTTATTGGGTATCACTGCTATTCAATTCATCACAATCGCCGTAGCGAGCGACACATCCATCGCAGAGCATCGAAGTGCACATTGCTCTTCTCGGACATGAAATCGACCTAGGAACCTGATTACCAACCAACCGCATCTAAAAGCCACTCACCCTTAGCTAACTCAGCCGTTTATTATCTCCTCAATCCACGCAAGGATATGGCACATTGCAACACCTTGCAATACATACGTATAATCCTAGATATCAACGATTCAGCTGATAAATTGGGGCTGTTTGCTAGACTGATTGACAAGACACCCTTGATGAGCAGACTACCCACAGCAGGCTAATACATTCACAATGTGACCGAGAATTTCAGATTTTAAACCCCAGTACAAACTCCGTATACTGTACACCACAACACCCCACGTCTCAGTCTTGTTCTCATTGCAGAGTCATAAAGTTCGACAAGGAATATAGCACAGTATCAGTCAATTGTCACCGCTCTCCCCGAAATGTTGATGTGATAGCCCGCGATTTGTACATGAGGCAAATCGACTTGCCCATGTGAACACGACTGACCCCAGTCGCTTGAGTCACACGAGGTTCAAGACAAGATATTCAAACTTGACCGCCAGTATGAGCAATTCTCATAGTACCATTGAAGAGGCAAAATTCCAGTCTCGGGCCAGCGAAATACAGTACAATTGTGGATGAGGCGAAGCAAGACGAGTCTAGAGCCAACCAAACAATGCCGCCCAGATCCGCCTGACTTGGACGGCGCAAAGATCGTGGCGCATAAGAATGTTGGAAGCAAACAAACCAAGAAGATAAACGGTCCGTCCCACTAGCCTGCCCGCACGTCTCTTACCTCCTCATTTGTGAGCGAAGGAATTATCGGGTATTACGATTGGTTCTCGAGTGACATAAGGCCAAGATTGGCGTCCATCTTCCCACTGCCTGAAGAGGAAATCGGAGTTACGAGAAGGTGGTGGGTCGACTTGATATCGGACAGGGACTTTTACAGGGACTCCCACAGCCTCTGTAGTGAAGGGCCTCACAGCGTGGTGGGCCCACAACCTCGAGGATCTAGGGACCCTTTGAAGGCCTCTTCTAGCCACCAATGGAGCACAAGCTGTCGACTGCTACGAAGGGCACCTAGGCACTTCATGGGGAAAACATACGATCGACTAGTCCTCGCGGCATGTCGGCGGTTTTCTCAATATCCAGCCTAGTTCGAGAAACTAGATGCCCGAAGAACGATGTCCACTCATGCCAATTGAGGTTCGTTCACACAGACCCGCGCTCTAATGTTGAAACTGTGAAATGAACATGAACAGTGGCCAAGGCTGGGACATGGGGGTGAAGCTGGACCTTGAACAACAGCTTGCAGCTCAGAGAGTTTTGAAGGCTAATGCGCTTCGTGTGAGTCAAAATGAACACATTGTACTAGTATTACCAAATGTAACGGTTTCTGGTCCCACAGCCAGAAAGCCGGAGTGGTAATGGGTTGGGTACTTCCAGCCTCCAGGATAAGTGCAAGATCCACGACCGTTGAAAAGATTGTCCCTGGATGGAATGAGAGAGAGAAGAGTGAACTTCCCAGGGTCGGAAAAATATGCGCCATTGCAAGGACGTACAAGCTTCCACCTTCACCCGCATTTGCAACCTTCCAGCACTCAAATCACATGGCTAGCTTCATGTCCAGGAACGCAATAGTGTTACGTTCTACAGCAGCTCACAGCATGCAGGGGAAGAACACGATACGTTGAACAAGATTTCAAATGCTGCCTGAAATGTTCACGTCGTCGACAACAACGATGCCAACGACTCACAGCCCAATACATCGTAATATCCGAGTCTCAAACCAAACGATGTTTGCGAGTACTCCATACAGTATATCGTATATTTCTCATCGACTCTTGAGAATTTCGCATGCAGATAATGGTGCCTGTCTCCCGCTTCTATGCCGAAGCTACATGGTCCGTGAGGACCTTGTCATTGCAGGAAGAAAACTGCTGTGATACTTGGTAGAGAGTACGGATACGTTGAGAACCTGCACAAAGCGAAGCGAAGAAAGATGAGATGGAATTGCGCTTGGGGAATGTGATTATGGGAGAAAACATGTTCATCACCTCCGTCGTGAGGGTTGCCCGGGGCATCCATCACCAAGTTGGCATCGCCCATTGAGTTGGGATTGTGATGAATGATATAGGATGATATATCGATATCGAAATTGGTAGCCTGGCAGTGGTACGTTGACTCGTTGCTCAACCTCACCTCAACAGTAACCAGCTCAGGTTCCCGGCGCTTAGACGCCCGTTAGGGCCGCTACTGTATTCGTCCAAGGTGTGGCACTAATGGATCTCCAGCTCTGGAGCTTGTGTGTTCGCCGAGTCAAGCCTAACGCCTCACGAACCAGGGTCGCAACGTGCGCCAGCTTGAGCCAATCGACGAGCTCATGCTGTTTTAAGGCATAGTGCCCCACGCTCTTCTGTCTGGGACCAGGGTTGCTCCTCTCTCGTCTAGCATCGTCATTAAGCGTTCAGTCTAGCAAAGACACTGCTTCACTAACATCCTCTGGACACATAGGCCCCGGACACTTTCTGATTCGTGAATCAGATGCAAGAAACGTGACTGGGCGTGCATTTTTGCACGCAAGAGGCAAACGCAGCCACTAACTGTACCCAGATCGGAGACCCAATTGGTATCGCCAGCTTGACGCCGCGCGCGCACACCCCCAAGCCAAGTCCATCGATGGCAGTCGTTTCTCGTTTCTCTCCACTATTCGAATCAAATGCCCATGCATATCCCTCAGCAAGAGGGGCCTCTTGTTATCCAGCCTCCATTCTTTACTAATACCGGTATTTCAGATCGCTTCCAAGTGAAATCCATCCGGTCAAACGTGATCTACATGCTGTTTGACGGACATCGTCTTGCCATTGGTACAGGAAACTGTTTGCTTTTCGCTTCTGCGTCCCGTGCCGGTGTGATAAAGCCGCAGCACCCTGTCTTCATCCTAGCCTCTCTGCTCACACCCTCCTCTTTCTACTCCCGTCTCTTCTGCTGCCGCCCGGACAAGCCAGGGTGCAAGGGTCTAGGGTCTAGGGTCTAGGGACTGGGTTCCAGTGTACCAAGGGCCTAAAGATATGGCCGCACACTCTGCATTTAGCACTATTTCAAGTCTATTCTTGTCCCCATCCTCTCCGTGACCGCCATCCTCATATTGGTTCCCTCAAGTCAACAGCGTTGAGCTATAGTGCATACATAACATCCCGTAACCGCCCGCTCGCACGCTCCCCTGGTCCCCTCCTCCCAAGTTTCGCGACTATTGTATTATCTCCTCGACACTACGAGGTCTATGTTTTCTTTATTTGTTTCTATTTGTTTCACGGCGTGTTCTCAATCGTGCTCAGGCACTGAGTTCTAAAGAAGCAAGTGCCGGCAACGGCCAAATTAACCAGCTCGTATTACACATCTCACACCACACATATTTGGTGCCTGGCAGCATCAATATATTGATACCACTACAAAACTACAATATGGTAGGGAAGCATTGAAGACGAGTATCGACGAAAATGCTAACATACCGACTTAGGAGTATTCATCCTTCCGAGGCGGAGACCGCTTGACATATTCGCAAATGCGACAACAGCCTCTCCCCCGGGACACATTCTTCAGTCTCAAGAACGAGTCACAATTACTAGAGCGCCCAATTTCAGTAGCAACCGAATTTGTGGACACGGACTGGGAGGAAGAAGATGAGATCATTAGCGACGAGGAAGATAACTCGCCTCGCATAAGTTTGCAATCAGTATGTATCCTGCACTTGAAACTGAATGAAGTTCTGGGGGACACTGACAACCGACTCTTTCCAGGCTGGACAACCTAGTTTCACAACGGTCTCCTCCTACGATGAGGTCCCAACACCAAGGTCGAGCAGAAGTCAAGAAGTTCCAATGGAATACTCCCCGAAGCAAGTTGAAGGTCCTCGAGGACCTCATTTGTTCCGAAACTCAACTGACCACTACTTGCCGACCGAAGAGGATATTATCCTGACACTGTCGCCTATTACTCCCAAGGGACCTCGAAACATTACTGAATTTCTTATGTCATCTCAACCGCCACCGCAACCCCGTGCCAGCCCCTTCCAATACACTGATGCCGAACTTGACACGGCAGCTCTTGCATCGTGGACTACTGAAATGGTTGCGCAGGCTATGCTCAATGCTGGCATTGAGCTGTCCGTGGCGGACCGGTTTATGGAGAATGATATCAGCGGTGCGATCTTAATCACACTGAAGTTTGAAGATCTCAAGGAGCTTAGCATTCAGTCGTTTGGTATCAGGACCAAAGTCTGGCATCAGATTCAAGCCTTGAGGGATAGTCGGCCTGCATCTCCTCGGCCAGAGACACCAATCGAGGATGTCCCAAGCAGGGATGTGGTGCGGGAGATTCGAAGAGGGGAAGACAACGGGATGAGACGTCGCCAGAGCAGCAGGCGAAAGAACCGAACAAGGACAAACGGAGATGATATTACCCCTATGGAGTCAGTATCCATTATTGGCATCGAACAAGTCATCCCTAAGCCTCACCACTGCTCAAAGGGAGAGAACTGCTCCAAATATAGAAAACAGCAGCAACTTATTCGGGCTTTCAAGAAGGAGTACCCCCATGTCGACATCAATGCTACCGGAACCGTCATGATTGGCGATGCTGGAAACCCACAGACAGCTAAAGCACTGGACCCCAACAAGGTCCGCCCTGTCTCAGATGCTGAACCTTCTGTCGTTGCATCCTCTGATGTTATGGGCCCTGGTATGCCTCCTATTCAGTATCTTTATGAAGCTTCTCTTCGTGGAGTTCAGGCAAGAGACCCTCAAGACAACGTCAGGCAATTCCTCAACTTTCAGCATCAGCACGGGGGAGAGTGTAGCGAGGATGTCCCTCCCACACCCCCGTTTGCCGGACTTCAAGCTGCACAGGCTCAGCTTCCTCACCAAGGTCTGCGCCGCCTTCCTAAGCTCTCCATCCCTGGTAAGGCGCCGCTGCCACCCTCGCGACTTGGCGCTTCTTCTGTTCCGCCTCCTCCTCAGAAGAACCAGTCACAGAACCAGTCATATGTACAACGTCAGCAGCAACAACAGCAACAACAGCAGCAGCAGCAGCAACATTATCATCAGCAACAGCAACCTGCCTTTGCACCTTATCAGATGGAAAGGACCAGCCCTCGGTCCCCTGATTTGGAGATGACACCTAGGAACAACTTCCGCCATGGTACACCTTTTTCAGAGATTGATGTCCCTGTCACTGCTGTACCCATTGGTCCCGTTGCTCGAGACTTCTCGCAGTCTGTTCCTCCTGACATGAACTACCGCACTTCTCCCACCAACAACGTTTCTCCTCCCCGCTGCCAGTCTCGTACTTCAGCCCGCCGCCCATCTTTCCCTGTGATGCCCGCTCTGGAGGAAAACAGGCCCATTAACACGTCCAGACCCTCTCATGGATCGGCATCGCCCAAATCACCACGTGGCTCTCGAGCACAGCAGCCCCTTCAGCCGCCTCCTCGGGATAACCTCCCCTTCTCCCGCGGTCATCTCAACGGTTCTGAGAAAGTACTGGCACCATCCATCACACCCATCGGCGCTAAGGGCAAGTCTCCCTCTGCCGACTCTACCAATGGTATCAGCCACCAAGGCCCCATGAAAAAGCGCAAGACCAAGATGCTTCGACATGAGTGGCAGGATGGTTACTTCACCCTGAAGGGTTCTCGCCTCAACATGCACAAGGACTCTGAAGAGTTGGACCGCACTCTCGAATATGTTGATATTGATGACTACGCCATCGCCTGCTCAAGCGTAGCTTCTTCTTCCAAGCTCAGCGCTGCTTTCAAGACAATGCACCTTTCTCGTGGTAGCCACAGCCGCGAGAAGAGTGACCCAGTAGGCGCATTCGCTTTCCAGCTCATTCCTCAAGACAAGAACACCGCGCGACTTCGTAAGCGCGAGAGTCACATCCAGCCCGGTGGCACAATTCCCGTCGAGGGAGTCAATGGCACAGGCAAGACACACCACTTTGCTGTCAAGAACCGTGATGACCGTATTGACTGGATGCGCGAGCTCATGCTTGCAAAGGCTTTGAGACAGAAGGGTGAGGGCTTCGAGATCAGTGTCAACGGCAACATGATCTAACTCGTCTTCCACAACTTTCCTTTTATTATCTACGAAAACTCTACTCTGCATTGTCTTTCTTTCCACCTGATCGTATTGTCCAGACACCATTGCTTCTGGGTCATTGCGGACCAGGCCGCTTGTTTTTTCCCTTCTTTTATCATTTATGTACCGGTGTTTTGTGTGCTTTTTCAATGCCAGAACGTACAACCACTTATGCGGATATTTGCCGCGGCTCTCTCGCGGGATGCTTACACAGCGGGTACATGTTAGCTCAAAACGAGCGATGGTTCTTTATGGTTTATGAGTATTTGGGACTTTGCATACGACGTTTTCTTGGGTTGGCTACAGCCTGGTTATGATCTACCTACTTTATACCACTCGCACACGAACGACTCTAGAAAACGCAACACAGCACAACCCACTTCCTTCAGAGGTTTATGATCGACGACATGGATACCATTTGGCGCTATTTGACTTTTTACTTCATATAGGTAGCTCAGGCTAGCATCTTAGGATAGGAAAACAAAATGAAATGATGAATTTATATAAAAATGTGTCTGAATAGCACCAGTCCAGTGCATAAACCGTGTATGGTCAATATTATACTCATGAGATTATTCGACACCAACTACAAACAGCTGGCCTCATGTTATTCGCAGCCTTGTCTACTTTCAACAGATCATGTGATGCGGATCTGTTTGATGTGACGATGATCTCGAATGCTAAAGTGTATGTAGATGTACATAATGTTCGACGGAGAAGACAAACACAAACTCTTTATCTCTATACACATGAGACTGATCATCGTCTATCAAGTCATGCACATGCAACGAACCGATGTTCTTGTTCACCTGCTAATATCTGGCAAATTAGTGGGAATAGATCAAAACACGATTCTATCATGTCGATAGTTCTCTATATTCTTGGTGCAACCATTATATCTACACAACCACAGCTCATATCTCTTCTGATCGAATGAGTCTCATATCATCTACACAATCATTCTTTACAAGGTTGAGCTGGCTAAGAGTCAAGAGGTTCAGTCACTAGACACCACGATATAATATGCTTTTACCACTCAAACTTTCACATACGACCACAGCTCGTGGAGAATACGGGGTCCCGTCCGCTCCCCCATCGTCAAGCCACGAAGCGCCGGATTAGTAGTTGGGTCGGTGACGACCAGCGAATACCTGGTGTTGTATGTCTTTTTCTTTTGATCTTTTACCTTTTTGGTTTTTGGTTACGGTTGGTCTTGTGAGCGTATATATACAGTAGTACTATCATATCTCGTTGCCCTTCACTGACTCCTGCATAGACATTACTGACATCAAATGGTACATTTTCCCCACCTGTATATGCAGAGTACAATATCTTACAAAATTCGCTTGCCCTCCGCCTCTTTGTCTCTATCCCAATGCCGTAACATCGTTTCCCTAACTGTACAACCTGTCTACACAAGTCATGATATAATATTCCCTCAACGCTTACGCCGACTTGAAGTCAGGTCGTAGCACTCCTGACTTTTGAGCAACCTTCTCCCAGTCAATAAGCTCCCACCATGACTCTGCAAAGGCGACCTTTCCACCCTGACCACCGGCACCGACACCCCAGTCCAGCAACCAGGCGTGCTCCCACGTGTTTAGGCACAGGAGGGGCTCAAGCTCGATACCTCCGGGGGGAAGATTATCGGATCGCTTGCTAGCGCCGTAGGCCTGGTTGTTCATGAAGTTGCGGGCGGAACCATCCTTGCCCAAAGTGTTCATGTCGGTGCTTTGGACACGCCAGTGAGCGCCGGGGTAGGGAGAACCGGCGAGGTAGGTGGGCAGAAGGCGGTAGTCGCCTGGGCCGGCCTTGACAAGCCAGAGGAAACCAGGACCAAACATGGCGGAGGCTGTGATGATGAATTCTCGGCGGAGGGTCTCGATGGAGGAAAACGAAGCCTCGAGGTCGTTGCGGAGAACATCGGGCATGGGGGTGCCCTCGGGGGAGATACCCTGGAAGAAGAAGTGGTTGTTGTGCGCCATGGAGGCATAGTTGAAGACGGGGGCCTGGTTGGGCTCCCGGGCTGTCATGAGAGCAATGGTCTTTGTGTCCTTATCCTCGAGCTCGGTGCCTGGACGAGTATTTGGTTAGTAAGTGCAGCATCAGTGGGCTGACATAGAATTGAATGTATATAAGAGGCATTGGGTTTGTTTGATGCTCTCCCACATCATCAACGTCACACGTACCGACAGTCAAAGCATTCAGCTTCTCCACCATTAGGCTCATGTACTGGGTCCAGGCGATAGAGAAACCTCCAGAGCTCATAAGGTTGGGAACACCCTGGGAATAATCGTGTGGCAGCTCGGGAACAGAATGGATCGAACGGCGGGCATTGACCATGGGTCGCATGCCGAGGCCAAAGGCCAGGCGAGGAACCCTTAGTCTCGGACGAATCATTGTCTCTGGTAGAAAGGGCGACGGTGTTGGGCGGGAGGGAAAGCTGTCGTCAATTAAGCCGTCGTCGTCGACGAGTTCGGATTGGACTTTTTTGGTGTTTGGCGGGCGCTTTCTGATAGGCTTTGCCTGAGGATTCTGCACGGAGCTAAGTTTAGCCGAAAAGAGTTGCACGGCCACAGTGATCCGAGAGTGAGTGCATGTGGCTGTGAGTAATCTGCAGTTACGGAGTACAGTTCCTCTTAACTTGTCTCGGTTCGAACTGGGGAAAAGACACACTAAGTGGAGTGGCTGAGTTGAAGAACCTGAGGGTCTAGGTTGAATTCAGGCCTAGCTTCAGTCTAGACTCAAAACGACGTAAGATTCAATGTCGATGACCCGGCACAGTAGACATGGCTGCAGCGGGATAGGTAAGGTACAAACAGTACATAGCGCAGTCTGGCGCAGCGTACGTAACTCAGCACCTAACGCAATGTTCATGATCACAAGTGCCTCTTTTTGACTTTCTCCTCTTTCTCGATCTTCCTTCTTCGCCTTGCTTTGATCGATCCTTTTTATGATTCGATCACGCATAAAGGACAGTCAAGTTTCACTTTCATAACATATTTTGTTAGAGTTTTGTTCGCCAAGCTCGTACTTTCGCCTCTCCTTCTCCGCCCCCGTTGGACCCTTTTCGGTCGGCCTGAAACATCACCACTCTCTCTTTCTCTTTTTATCTCTCCTGTCTTCCTTTCGTCTGAGACAAGCGACATCATTCTCAATTAAACGACTAAATCAGAAACTTCCATATGCAGCCTCCCCCCGACCTCGAAATTATACCAGTCGCCGTCGATGATGCCTCTTTGTTAATATCTGCTTCTTCAACTGTCATTATCGAAATGGCTTCCTCAATCATTGCCACGGCCACCTCCATGGCCACCTCTACAGCCGCGTCGGCTACATTTATCTCGTCCGCGCCACCAACACCTTATAGCGAAGACGGTTCCGGTGGAGAGTGCTCATTACTGGGCTCCTTTGCGCTCGTCGTACAAGGCGCACTCGGCGCTCTGGCGTTGCTCTCTCTCGTGTACAAACGATGGAGAGAACGTCCTCAGCGGCCTCTAAAGATCTGGTTCTTTGATGTCTCCAAGCAGGTCTTTGGTTCCGTGCTTGTGCACATCGCCAATATCTTCATGTCCATGTTGACAAGCGGTCGCTTTTCGGTCCAGGTCGACCCGTCAGCAGCAGCTATTACTACGCGTTCCGATGACGACGACTATGCTCCCAACCCATGCTCTTTCTATCTCCTCAATCTCGCCATCGATGTATGTACCAGTCGTACTGTTATTTTGCTCTCCTAAATACTAACTTTAATATAGACCACCCTCGGTATCCCCATCCTTATCATTCTTCTCAAGGTTCTGACTGGTCTCGTCCGTTACACGCCCATCGGCCAACCTCCCGAATCTGTCCAGTCAGGAAACTATGGTAGCCCGCCCAATGTTGTATGGTGGTTGAAACAATCCGTCATCTACTTTTGTGGTCTATTTGGCATGAAGGTCTGCGTCCTCATCATCTTTATCATGATGCCCTGGATCTCCAAAGCCGGCGACTGGGCTCTTGGCTGGACGGAAGGCAACGAGAAGCTGCAGATCGCGTTCGTAATGATGATCTTCCCTCTCATTATGAACGCTCTACAGTACTACATTATCGACTCCTTCATCAAGCTCAAGGAAACCGACTACGAAAATGTCAACGCCGACGAATCTGACGAGGAGGGTCGACGCAGGAGATATGATGACAGCGAGGATGAGATTGCGCGCGCCAGGCTGGTCATTTCAGAGCACGAGACAGATAGCGAGTCGGACGACGAGGCCGATAAGCCCGCCGTGCGTTCTGGGCAATCTTCTCGCCAACTCAACACCAAAAATTCCGGGGAATACGATCCTGAACGCGACGGTGACGATCGAACGATCATAGGAAGCAGCTCGAGTGGCCGGGGTCCAAAGGACAAGGTACCCACCGAGCTGTATCCCAAAGAATAGTGACAGACGGGCTATCCCACAGCATCTTTCTTTCTTTTTTGTTGGATTTTCTTTATTCGTTGGCGGCATCGGTGTTTTTCGAGCGATATGTCTTGGTTTCAAGTTATGGAATTCTCTCACTATTGGATGGTGCACTATGCATTTGCACTTTTCATGCTTGGGTTTCTTGTAGCGTATAGTGGAAGAAGGCAGGTTTAGAACGTACATAGTGGCCTAGGGCGTTACAAGATGGGTTCATATTTTGGTATTAGAAGCGACTACAGTTTTATTTTCAATACGGCCTCGATTTGGGCATGCACCTACATGTAAAAATGGCACAGTTCTACGGGATAGGATAGTTCAACGTCATCCACCGCTTGACATTCAACCATTCCTAGGCTTCATAGAAATCTCACAAACAGACAAAAATACGCAAGATGGAGGTCACATTTTCTGAAGAACTGTACATATTATAATCAAGTCATGTCTGATGCGCGAAAGTGAGAAGTGAACAGATGTTAACTACGTTACTCGTATCAAGCTCTATGCCAATTCGTCTTATAGCTAACAGCGAGGTCTATGCTTAAATTGCCCGTAGGCATCTTGCCAAGTGGCAAGAGTAAGAAGTACATCACTGGGTTTCCAATCAAAACCTACAGAGTATCCGGACCCGTATCCTACTGAGTGCCACGTAGTCCAACCATAAACGCCTATGCATAGAAAACCAAGCCAAACCCCTTAAACCAAGATTCAAAAAAACAACTCCATGGCCAGAAAATGCCGAAACAAGTAGCGAACGCCTTTGTTTTTCTTCAGTCCACAATCTACTCTATGCTTGGTATGGCTTGAAACCTGGGTAAGGCTGCTGAGGCTCGTAGCTGGCAGGTGATTGGGACTCAAGCAATTGTTGCCGTTGAGGTACAGGACGAGGACCATAGTTGGCATCAGGGCCTGGTGGCGGTGTTCGGTAGTCGTTCATAGGAGCAGGTGAGTGACGGGGTGGCTGAGCATAGCCAAAATCGTTCTGGGGGCCAGGTGATTGACGAGCAGGTGAACCGTAACCATAATCGTCAGGGATAGCTGGAGACCGGCGTGGAGGCATATTTCCGTATGAGCCAAATTCATCCTGATGCATTGAGAGTCGCTGGGCGGGACGAGGTGAAGGGCTTGCACGATATCCTCCATAATTTGCTGCATAATCCTGAGGTGAGGCACCTTGGCCGTAGCTTTGGGTTTGGCCATGTCCCTGCATCTGTCCAAATCCTGGAGCTTGTTCGAATCCTTGATCGTGGCCGTAGCCTTGGTTTCCATATGCATTCTGGCTTAAAGCTGGGGAGCGACGTTCATGTGGCATGGGGGCGATAGCAGCAGGAGCATAGACTTGGTTAGGCGGGGGAGGCTGGTAGCCATAACCTTGCTGGTCAAGCGGCGAGTAAGGATCGGTAGGTTGGGTAGAGCTTAGGTAACCACTGGAGTTGCCTTGAGGTTGGCTATATGGAGTTCCAACCATACTATGTTGACTGGGAGGTGGTTTAGAGAGCGTATCCAGCTCAACAGCCTCGGTGTAGACTTGGACCTTCTTGCCCTCGGAGCTGGGCATTTCGGGTAAGGCGTCATCATCCTTCTTACTGATTTCGTATTCAGCATATTGGGGTGGCTCATTTCGAATAGGCTGGGAAACCCCATACTGAGGTACCGAGGGATTCATTGGAGGTTCAGTTCGATATCCATGATGCTGAGGCTGAGGAGGGTAAGGGTCATCGAGGTGTTTCGTGTGACTGCCAGGAGGATCACAAGCACCGCAGCAGTTACCGCAACACTTGAGGCATTGGCAGCAGTTACAGCAGCACGAGAGCCCACAGCAGCAACAGCGAATGATGCACCATAAAATACTGAAGACAATGAGACCTCCAAGGATCATGATACCAATCACCGGCCATCTTGAAGATTATTAGTGAAAGAAACATGGGCCTGACATAGGATATACGTACTTGCACCACACCACGCTCATACAGTTATCCCAACTGGAGATGGCGGTTGCAAAATCGTCAGAAGTTTTCGATATGTTGTCAGTCGTTTGTGCGGCATCGGCGAGCATATCTCGTCGCGTAAGGTCAGAGACAATAGTTCTGACGAATTTGTCTTTGACGATTTCCCAGGCGCTGCCTCGAAGGCTCCGCGCCATGGCCTCATCGATGGATGGCATTTTGTTGGTGTTGTCGCAATTGGCGATAGTTCAAACTACTAGTAATGAGTGTTGTAGAATCTGGCTGAGATGTCGTAGATGGTAAATAATTGAGATCTCGCTATGTAAATGCTGAATATGGTGGGTATATTGCTCGGTTGTAAGAGAGTCGTTATATATATCCAATTGGGTTTTTGCAAGTTGATCGAGAAACGGCGAAAAGTCAATATGAAGTGGTATTTGGAGACAGCGACGTATGTGGTATTGTTTCTTCGGCGCGTGATTCGAGTTGTTGATGCGGGTCGTTGATGGAATGAAGGATGGTAGTTTGAAGAACAGTATCCGTAACGGATAGGTAGAATGGAAAGCGGCGCTCGCACCGGTCGGTATACAAGAGAATGAATGTGGTACAATAGTAAACAATAAACAAGATCAGAGGTTAAGAGAGAGTAAACAACCTGTGCTAAGGTTCAAGATAGGCTCAAGAGCGTTCAGCCATGTTGCCAACGGCGCAAGTGTTGGAAGTAAGAATGAATGAGTGAGTGAGTGAGTGAGTGAGTGAGCTCAAGCCAGAGTTGAATCGAAGTTCAAAGGGATCCCAAGGAGGAAAGCGCCCACTTGATGGAAGGACCCAGCGTTACCGCCAGTGGCGGGGATGATCCAGGGGAAAATGGGACTGCTAATTTTACCCCTGGACAGTCAGGGCAGGCGCAGTCTAGGAGTGGGGGCAGCCGCCAAGGGACTTCTGAAACTGTGAGACTTCAAGGGAATATCGATTGGACTGGATGTTGGTCAACGGGGCGAGAAACCATTTCAGCCTGTACAGAGTCCTACAGAGTATTTTGCAGAGAAATCTGGAAGTTGCCTAGTTCTGTGTACAGCGATGTCTTCGTTTACCTATTCAACCAAATTCCACCTATAGATGGATCATATGTATAAGCCAAAGTCAAAAGGACCGTTCTGTCGCATGGGTGACGACGCCTTCATGGCTTGTTCCCCAAACCTTAGCTTCTATGAGACCGACATAGGATGATGCAGATGCAGATGCTCAAACAAGACTACAAAACATGTTGGAAAACTTAAGAGGCAGGATAGTTTGACACATTGACGATCATTGCTACACAGACCCATCATAGCCATCTATCTGCACGCGAAGTCTTGTAGAACAAAGGACATGGCGAACGAGTCCCCCATCCCCATCCCCATACTTTATTCCAAACACAACCTCAAGTTCACGTCGTCCTAATTTGTGTGCGCGATATTAAAACCCATCAATTTAACTCGAGCTTGCGTCAGAAAACCCATGTACATTGTCGCCGGTAGCTCTTCTATCAACCCTGGCCCAGCGTGGGCCATCAAAGGCACCCATTTTCCGAAATGACAGGGTCGTTTCGATAGCCGGACGATCCTGTCACAGAATTGAAGTGGCTCGAAGTCAGAGGGCTGTCAATTATTGCATCATCGACCATATTTTACAATAAACAGCCCGGAAGAACAATCTGGAAACCTCTGTTTGACAGCGTCGCAAGAGGTGTCGTGAGTCTTGGTATCGTGTCAAACCCTCACTTTTACCTTGCAGGTATGCATATGCGGACGGCTATTCGGGACTTGGCGTCAACAAGACCAAGAAGCCAAGGCTTGGGTTTCCTTAGCGATGATTACGATGTGCATGGTAGCTCAAATACGCCGTTGAGCTTGGTAGTATCCCCTCAACAGCAGATATTCAGATCGTCATTCGCTACAACGTAAGACTCTGGGAAGCCTCCAATACATGGTAACAGTCAAGCACTTGCCTGGATGGTTTCATGCAGGCTCCTCTTGTCAGCGGCTATGGCGTCAATGCGCCTACCAATCGATTAACCACATCTTTCGTTCCGCGAGGCTGAAACAGAAGGATGTAAGACTATTGAGCGCCTCAAGGTAGGCAGTGCTTGAAGAAATATTCTTCGATGCCCACTGGAATAGACGCGCGTGTGTTGATATGCAGCCAAGAATGTATATTGATAACAGCTGGAAGCGAGATATGACACATGATAAAACAGTCGACTATAGCATTGTGTTGTTGATACAAGACCATGTAATAACGCCTGATATAAAGTCATGGCGAATAGCATCACCGACTGAGTTACATTGAGGAGTTAGTATACGTGAATGGTAGGCAACATTTCAAAATTTAATAAGTATTTACTGGGGAAAACTGCATGATTATAATAAAGGGTATGTATCAGTCCGCCCAAGAACAAAAAACAAATATTGCTTGTGTAAACAAATACCCTCATCCGCGATCCATCTTGACGGGAAAGCAGCCATTACATGTCATGATTCAAGCTCCCAAAACGCCCCAAAAAGTGGTATCCTCTCGTTCCCTTCCCTTTACATGTCGGTCGTATGTCCAGAACAATCTCACATTCCTATCCTGTCTAGATTTATTTGCCAGGAGGAGGTCCAGGAGGGGCAGAGTATCCGCCATCACGCTGATATGTGCCCTCGGGATGCTGGACCCCAGCGTTCTGGCCATAGTAGCCGTCGTTGGCGTTGAATGTCGTACCAGTATACTGAGGCTGCTGCTGCTGACCATAGGCGGGAGGCGCATTGTAGCCACCGTTATTCGCTTGGTAGCCTCCTTGGTTGTAGCCCTGATTGTAACCACCTTGGTTGCCGTAATTGTAGGCTTGATTGTTGTTGTTGTTTTGTCCCCAAGGCTTGGCTGCCATCCATCCGGTGCCATAGACGGGCTTGACGCCACGACTCTTACGACGACGGGAGATGCTTTGAGAGCGTCAGCATACTGTGGCTTATGAGACGGTGATCATGATGAAAACTTACAGGCAGCACATGAAAAAGATGAGGAAGAAAAAGATGACGATGCCTGCGACTAACCAGCGTCCCCAGTAGGACCAGCTGTTACGATAACATCCATTTCTGCTGTAGCTGTAGCTGTAGCCGTAGCGACATCCATAGGCACGCGAAAAGATGAGGTCGTCAGTGGGCGCCATTGTTGTGGTAGTTGTTGCAATTGAGGATGAAGACGCGCAATTTGTGTTTATTTGTCGCAGCAATACGAGAAAGACGGTTGAGTAAGCAACGTTTGGGGTATGTTTTGAATTAAACCAAACTTTGCTTTTAACTCAAGGGATTACTCGTTGCTCGTTTGCGGCGTTGAAATGGCTTGGTTTTGGCCAAGGGATGACGTACAATGATGCGACGAGCGATGGGTGATGGGGTGACGTCTTGTAGGTAGTGCGGATAGGTATTTTTTTATTCTTTTTTTGTCACGGAGCGGCTCTGTGCAAGGGAAATGTAAGGATATGTGATTGACAATAAGGTAAAAACAGGTAATTATCGAATCAAAGGGGACAAGGGCGAGCACAGAGTGTGGGAGGGCAGCTGGTCTTTGTATTCAATCTGCGACTCAACGATATCAGCCAAGCCCGGCGTAAAATCCACCCGGCAGGGTCAAAGCAGTCTGCGTAATACGCAAAAATACGGTCACAAGCTCTGTTTTCTGCCTTTGCTCTCAGTAAAAGTCTGGGCATTCCCGCTTTTTCCTCTTCTTGGCTGCCCAAGGTTCGCGATCGTAGTGGCTGTGCTTAAGATACAGTAACACTTGAAGCTTGGCACTTACATCACGGTAACATCCATCGCCTCTTGACCGTTTGAGACGTGTGCCGTAGTCCCGCCCTTTACAAGTATGAGTCAAGGTCGTCATCACCAATAGGTACGCTGCGAATTCTTCTTCACTGCATGAATATCTTCTATCAATCAATCAGAAACCAAACGGCCATGGTTTTATCAAGACCCTTTAACCGGCAAGTATGTACCGTGATCATCAAACTCTGAGCCTAACCAAGCTCCAACTAAACCTGCTGAGCCTCAACCCTTCGTGGCTCTATGCCCACTTATCCCACAGGCTTCGTTGAAGACGTGGCGAAGCTTAACTCTGATGACGACGAGGGTCCCACCCCCAGCTATTTTACTTTATTCAATCGAACGTGCATTACCTTATGTCTACGGCAGATCTGCCTGGTGGAACTGTATTCTAGAACCGCATGTCGACATGATAGAGCAACGGGATATTTGATGATGTGGGACACTTTTACGAAAATTCCAAATCTTTGACAAACAAACAGGATGTTTCGAGCACATGTCATCTATCAAGGTCGACGCCCCCCGGTAGCAACTGGAGGCCGTATATTGCCACGCCCACATGATTAAGCTTAATGGCGGTGGACACTTCTTTCCAAGTGGTATCATGCAGAAATTAGGACAATCGTCAATTAATAGGTGCAGCGCTTCAAGACCATCGTAATATCACAGAATACACGATAAATACTATCTGATCGTTGTTCTCTGACAATGGTTATCTGCACTTGCAATAACCTATATTATAGTCGAAGCCGTCCAAGTCCTCCAATAACATCTAATCTTGACTTATCCAAGAGAGTCCAATAGCTCTGTTCTCGCATCAATACAGCCCCTTGGTATTCTGGCACGTTCCATCGCGTAATCGGAAGCCGACCAAAGCCATTATCCCAGCGCCTCGCCACAAAATAGTGAGCACCTCATATACTACTAAAAGTCAAACGCTTGTTGCCTTAGACCTCACAAGAGGGTCGATCCATTACCGACGGCATATTGCTTTTGTGTCCCAACGCCGTCAAATAACCATTCCGGCAAACGTCAAAATCGTACATTGTGCGCCTTTCCCTTCGCATGCGCCACATGATCTCGTAAGTATGTACAGTGATTTCGTAAGGGTCGTGTAGCTTAGAGACCAGCTCGAGGAAAAGAATAACGCTGACGTCGGAGCTCGTCTGCTGCCTTCATGTTGCGCTCCGCTGCCTGTTGAGCTTGTTGTCGCGCCGCTATCGCATTAACCTTCTCGCGGGCCTTGAGCAGACTGCTGTTGTCCTGCTGCTTGATCTTGGACCGAATGTCGTATAGCTGCATGAGCGTGTTTGCCCTTTCCAGGTCTTCTTCGAACTAATGAGAAATCTTGTCAGTTCTCGGGTTCCGCTTGTGTTTAGCAGGATTGTCTCACATCAGATTCGCCACGGCGAGGAGTACCAGGAATCGAGTTTCCAGCTGAGCCTGTGTGGGAGCTGGGAGAGAGGATACGTCGGCCAAACTTGTCAAACTTTTCGGATGACCAGTGGCGCTGTAGGCCGGCAGGACGTTTTTGGTTATTGGTAGAGGGACTCGAGGTAAGGGCATTCACAGTTGCGTCGGTTCGAGGGTAACTGGAATGGGCGTTGTTGGCGCTGACGATGGCTTCGGCAGCTCCAGGGTCCTGAACAATAAGTGTCAGTATAGATTCAAGGTACTAATGATCAGTCGCGGCAAGAACTCAAAGCTTGCAGCGCGGCATGGAAACTTACGGCGGCGCCCAGGTTGCTGAGGTCGGCCAAGACCTGGGATAGTTGAAGGCTCTCCATTGTTTATGGGAAATTTGTTTGATACTTGTTGCTAGTGGGGTTGACGACGATAAAAGTAGTTGAAATTACTTCCTATCGCATTCATACGAAGGGAAAGGAAGAGTATGCTGAGTCTGATCTAGGAAGTAGGAGAGAGAACAAGTTGTGTGGAAATGAGAAATACTATACAGAGGGGGAAGGTGTTTTTGACCGGGCTGGATTGGATACGTTACTTGCGGCGGGCGAATTTTGGGTTTCGGAGGGCAGGAGCAGGCTGACAGGCAGCTGCAGATCCGCACCTACCAACTTGCAGGGGGAACAACGAAACTTTAGGCGGGTCCCGAAGAGGTAGGTACTGTGAGATCCAATGGTGAACTGATACAGTAAAACGGTGGTACAGATTTATCTTTTCTGAATCATTAATAAATACCAGTCACGGATGAGGCTTATTGTTTACCTACTACCTAGTGATACAGTTTATGGCTTTATCAGGTACCGCCGTAGAATCACTGCTTGACAAGGTATCAAGATTAGTAGATTCAGCATGAAGCATCTCCAATATTGCTGAGAAATAAGAATTAGTGAAGCAAAGCACCACAACCACCGACACAGGCAGCATCATTGGTCAGATACAAGATTCTAAAAGTCCAGAGCTCCATGACTGCATTAATCGTGCATATGAGAGCCGGTCCATGCCCCCCGAATGTTGTGGGGGGCCAAATGCTCGTCGTTTCCAGCATGTCAGCGTGTCAAGGAACCTACCTGAGCCAAGTGTCTGGGGTCCGTACAATAAGTGTCCGATTTCTCCCCCACACTTTGATTCCGCCCATCTGTGGAGAGGAGACGAGGACGTCAAAGTCACAAGTTTAAAAAAGCAATGTCTTACAATGAAGTACAGACTAAAAAGAAAACCTCACCGCTTCTCTCAAATCCAGACATGTGTGAAAGAGTTCGAATGAAAATGTGATTCGGGTTGCCTGCTTATCATGTCCTGATCGTCGGTCTTGTCCGATATTGCAGGTCTTTTTCCTTATTTATCCAGAATGCCACAGAGTTGGTTGGCTGGGTTGCATTCCACCAAGTAGCGAACATTGTTCATCAACATTGCATCAATCTCCGCTATGCGCTCCGGGCAGGGGGAAGGATTCTCATCATTCAGCCTGGTACCATCGCCCACCACGCGCGGACATATGGAGGCTTTTTGTCTTTATCTTACACTTTGTATTCGTCCTCGTTGGTTCTAATGAATCTTGACTACGTCATTGCACGAATGACCTCATGGTCAGCTCTCTCAAATTATTGTATACTAGATTCTGCCCTGACTTCCAGTCGTGCAAACACATCATGGTTCTTCATCCGGGTCTGTCCGGTTTCGGTGCGCATGACCAAATTTCAACTGAATTGAAACGTTCCCCTAATTATCCAGGTGTTGCGATGAAAGACTTGCAGCATTTGGTGCATGCAACCCCCCTCGTGGATATGGAGCCTGACTGGGGTTCCCCGCAATGCGGACTGCCGATGCTGAGCTTTGAAGCTAGTAACTTGTGGGGACTGGGGAACTTGCATCTTGGCCTAATGTTTAGGACAATTCCATAAGAGGTCGTAAGTCATTAGGATGGGCGTGTTCTTGTGATGCTAGCAACTGCGGTGTGGCCAGTTCGAGCGTGTTAAGTACACACTAAACAAGGCCAGCGACTCATGGATTCTAAATGTAAAGGCAACCACAGCCTCGATGATTTCCATCAAACCCGGAGTAGGATCCCGTGTTTCCCGCGAATGCAGCCAGATATATCATGCACAATATCCGTACATACTCAGGCTACATTAGGACTGGCATAATGTGGAGCTGACATGAGGATCCATACTTTCTTTGTTCTCGAAGCGTGTGTACGCAGCCTGAATTAGGAGTCACCCATCACGCCCCAAAAGACCGAAAGTACTCCGAAGTTCATACGCCGCATATCGATTATTTGGGTTGATCGGGCAGTTGGATCAAATTTGCAAGAAACAGTAGGATATTCAATGTACTAACCTTCCATGAATCGGTACCATGTGTAGGAAAAGAATTAAAATTAAAAACGGCATTTTCTCGGTGAATACTGTTGATGAATCATCGAGGTCACTCTTCTAACATACTTCTCGTCTCCCTTTCCTTCCTCATCTCCGAGGTCAAAGATTGTACGCCAGTTACGATACAGGGAAACCCACTCGTTAAACGTTGATAGAATGGAGTGCGTCCGTGGACTTCCAAATCGTCAAGATTGATTAAACCGCATATTTCTAGTAAATGGTCTGCTCTGAAAACATCACTTTGAGCATAAACGATAAAATGACTTTGGCCGTTTACGCGGCCTGCCGTTAGACCACTTCTTACCTAGTGGTCTAGTATGCACTGAAGCATTCGGCAAACGATGAGGACGTGGCCCAATATGTCCACTCACCAGTACATAGCCTAACAGCGTTCTATCTACCAAGTAAGATCGTGGCCAACCTTGAGTCTTCTAAAAACCATTGTAGTCCGAGTTCGAAGTATTTTGCAGCAGTATTGTCAAACATCATATATATTAACCAAACCTTTGACTAATCGTTCTTTCTCTAGGGATCGAAACCCCTAGACCAGTCCCTATAATTTGCTTAGGCAAAGTTCATAGTCTGTATCATAAGAATTGGTCTCTTAGCCTTAGGATATAAAACGTAAACCGCCTAAGAATCGATTTAGAATTCCATAACCTTTCTCGTCAATTCCGTCCCTTAGGCTTTCGAAATCACGTCCCGGCGCCTGTTATTTCACTGCCCCAATCAACACCAGAAATATTATTCACTCATTCATAAGAGTTTTATTCAAAGTGCTGATGAAGACTATTCATAGGTTATCTTCACACGCCAAACCAATATCCCATTATTTTCTTTGGGTGCTCGCGTTATCCGTAATGTATCATTAAACTCCAATCTTTTATTTCCTCTCAGTTGCCAATGCACCTTATGCCTTTTCAATTCGGCAGATGAGATCGGAACCATCAACCGAGTCACCCTCACGCACATGGAGTGATGTGACCTTGCCCGAGTGAGAGGCACTCACGCTCATTTCCTATACAAAGTTAGCATTGATACCAAAGAACAACAATGAGGCAGTAACTTACCATCTTCATGGCAGAGAGAATCGCGATTGGGTCTCCCTTCTTAACTTCGGAGCCCTCATGGACACGGAGCTCTACCAGGACACCAGACATAGGCGCACCGACCTGGCTAGAGTCATTAGCATCGGCCTTCGGTCGGCTGATATTCTCAACAGCAGCCTTCTTGTCAACAACAGTGACCTGTCGAACCTCTCCGTTCATCTCGAAGAAGACCTCACGCTGTCCAGTGTTCTCGGACAGAGGGCCAACAGCAAGAAGCTTGAGAATTAAGACTTTGCCCTTCTCGAGTTCAACGTTGAACTCCTCGCCGATCTCGGGACGAGACAAGAAGTATCGAGTGGGCAGCACGGAAAGATCACCGTATTGCTCGACAAACTTCTTGTAGTCCTCAAAGACCTTGGGGTACATCACGTACGAAGCGACGTCGCACTCAGTAACGGGAGCGCCGTACTTCTTACCAAGTTCGCGCTTGGTCTTCACGAAGTCGACAGGCTCGAGGAACAGACCGGGTCGCTTGTCGAGCTTGCGTCGACCACGAAGAGCATCGGATCGAAGAGGCTCGGGGAATCCACCATAAGGTTGACCCATCAGACCCTCAAGGAATTCCAGAACGGAACTGGGGAAATCGAGTTGAGAAGCCTTCGCCTTGACATCTTCGGGAGAAAGACCGTTGGAGACCATGAATTGAGCAAGATCACCAACAACCTTGGAAGTTGGGGTAACCTTGACGATGTCACCGAGAAGCTCGTTGGCATGCTCATATGCCTTCTTGGTCTCGAGCCACTGGGATCCAAGACCCAGCTGAGACGCTTGAAACATCATGTTGGTCAACTGACCACCAGGAATCTCATGCTCGTATACCTCAGGATCGGGGCCAGCAAGGTGGGCCTCGAAGGGGGAGTACAGCAGACGGAGTTGCTGCCAGTACATGTCAAGAGTTCGGACAAGCTTGGGGTCCAATCCAGGGTCACACTCACTTCCCTCAAGGGAAGCAATGATAGCGTTGATACTGGGTTGAGAAGTCATTCCCGACAGACTGTCGGTGGCGGCATCAACAGCATCAGCGCCAGCCTTGGCGCAGGCAACCATAGAGGCAACACCGGTACCGGCCGAGTCATGGGTATGAACGTGGATGGGAAGATCAGGGTACTTTTCTCGAATGGATCCGATCAGCAGTGTAGCGGCATGGGGCTTCAGTACACCAGCCATGTCCTTGATACCCAGGACATCAATGTCAAGAGCGACAAGCTTGTCGACAAGAGCAAGGTAGTACTCGAGGTTGTACTTCTTGCCGGGGCGAAGCACTGTCCATATAATTAGCTAAAAGCATCATAAGTTTAGGAAAGCGATTAGCTTACTGTCTCCGCTGTATGAGACTAGATTAAACAATTAGTATAACATACTTCTCGAGGGCTTGGAAATCTGGTAACTCACTTGTAGCCTCACAAACTCCCCCAGCCTTCTGCACTGCTTTGATACCGACTTCGAGCTGATCAATATCGTTCAGAGCATCGAAGACACGGAAGATGTCGACGCCATTCTTCTTGGCCTGGTCAACGAAGTGATCAATGGCGTTGTCAGGCAGAGAAGAGTAAGCAACACCGTTGGCACCACGAAGCAGCATCTGGAAAGGAATGTTAGGAACAAGCTTTCGCATCTTGCGAAGTCGGTCCCAAGGATCCTCGTAGAGGAATCGCATAGCGACATCAAAAGTGGCGCCTCCCCAGCACTCAAGAGAGTAGAGGTTGGAAAGAGCATGGCTGGTCTCTTTGGCGATGCCAAGCAAGTCAACTGTACGAACACGAGTAGCTAGGAGTGACTGGTGAGCATCTCGCCAAGTTGTGTCCATAAGGAGAGTGCCCTTGTACTCGCGGATAGCTTTGGCAAAAGCCTTGGGTCCTTGCTCGAGAATGATGTTTCGCCATCCCTTGGTGCAAGGCTGGGAGGCATCAACCTTCTCTCCGGCAGAGTTGATGAACTCGGGAACTTGGATCTCGCCCTTGAACTTGGGCTCGCCGATCTGGCCCTTGATGCTGCTGCCGTTGACGGCAACGTCACCTAGGTAGGCAAGCAACTTCTGTGCACGGTTCTGACTGCCAACAAGGTCGAAAAGCTGAGGGGTATCGTCGATGAAAGTAGTCCAGCAAGTTCCATCAATAAAGGTAGGGTGGGTGAGAAGAGAAGCCAGGAAAGGGATGTTGGTTCGGACACCTCGAATACGGAACTCGATCAAGGATCGGAGAACCTTTCTGCGAGCAATTTCGTAGGTAGAACCGTGACAAGTACACTTCGTAAGCATAGAGTCGTAATGGGGGGTGATGACAGCACCAGCGAAACCGTTGCCAGTATCCAGACGGACACCGTTACCACCAGATGATCGGTAGACCTCGATCTTTCCAGTATCGGGTTGGAAACCCTTGGCAGGGTCCTCAGTTGTGATACGGCACTGGATGGCAAAGCCACGAGTAGAGATGCGATCCTGAGTAAGACCGAGCTGGTTCAAGGTAGCACCAGCAGCAATCTGAATCTGGGCGGCAACGATATCAATTCCAGTGATCTCCTCGGTGATTGTGTGCTCGACCTGAATACGGGGGTTGATCTCGATAAAGTAGTGACGGTTCTGCTGGTCGACCAAGAACTCCGCAGTGCCTGCATTGCGGTAGCCGGCTGTCTTGGCCAATCTGACAGCGTCGGAAAGAATTTTGTCACGGACTTCAGAGGGAAGATCCTTGGCAGGAGCAATCTCAACAACCTTTTGGTGTCGTCGTTGGACGGAGCAGTCACGCTCGTACAAGTGAACGATGTTACCGTGGTTGTCACCGAGAAGCTGGACCTCAATGTGCTTGGGCCTGTCAAGGAAGCGCTCAACGAATACAGTGCCGTTACCAAAGGCAGTCTTTGCCTCGGAGGTGGCACGCTCAAAGGACTCCTTGAGGCTCTCCTGGTCGCGAACTACTCGCATACCACGGCCACCACCACCGAAAGCGGCCTTGATGATGATGGGGAATCCATACTTGTCAGTGAACTCCTTGACCTCCTCGTATCTCTCAACGGCGCCCGGAGTACCGGGAACAACAGGGACGTTGGCAGCGTTGGCAAGCTTTCGGGCAGAGACCTTGTCACCGAGCGAGTCAATGACCTCGGGGGAGGGGCCGACGAACTGGTCCGGGGTTAATGCACGGACGGAGCGGGAGTGGTGGGGCACATTTGACTTACGATGAGGCCAGCCTTCTCAACCTTGCGGGCAAATTCGGCGTTCTCGGAGAGGAAACCGTAACCTGGAAGCTGAGTTAGCGTTGTGAATAGAATGCTGGATACCGAAGATAAACAAACCGGGGTGGATCATTTGCACGCCATGTTCGACAGCAATTTTGACAATCTCATCACCAGCCAGATAGGCGCCGACAGGGGTGTACTGTCCACGCTTGCCAATGACGTAGGCTTCATCGGCCTCTAGAACATATTGTTAGCAAAAGGGTTCTCGATAGGTAGTATTGGCTGGTCGCATACTCTGCCTGTGCATGCTCAATCGGTCCTCATAACTTTTCAAGTTAGTTTATAAACTCTCGTGCCGTCAGGATCGCGGTTGAGGGGTACCTGAAGACTGCAACAGTGTGCAGTGAAAGCTCGTGAGCCTGTGGGTGGTTAGCGCCTTAGTCCATGCATATGAGCCGTACGAAACCGAGAATTGCAACCTACAGTTCTGAAAATCTATAACCGAATACCAGTGTCAGCTTAGCAGTTCCTAGAAAGAGCGACCAGACAGAAGGAATGCACGGGTAGTCATACACGAATGGCTGTTCACATGTTTGTTAGCTGATTGCGGGTCTATGATGGAGACTGAGACTGTTCGACTTACGAATTTCACCGCGGTTGGCAACTGCAGGGGAGTAAAAGATACAAGTCAGCGTAAACCCTCGCGATAAGCAGTGAGGGGTCATTGAGTCCTCCAGACAAGCTATTGGTGGCCATTGGGAGCGCGCCAGCTACTTACCAAGAATCTTCTTCACATGCATGATGCTAGAGTTGGCGCGGATGTGGTGGACCGAGTTGGCCTCCTTGGGCTCGTCGATATCCTCCTCCTCAAAGACATCGTTGAAAGTGAGCGGTTGCTGGGGGGCGATAGCAGCCATATTGTGCGATTCACTTCAGTGGCTTCAGCGTCAGAGAAGTTGAAGAGTGCGAAAGCGAGAAGCTCTGGGAAGGGAGCTTTATCAGGAGCTCAATGGCGGGGGTCTCTGGCGATGGTGGGGTAGGTAACGAGCACGCTTGCCGGTATGAAGATACCACGACAGCTCTTCAACCGCGATATCACCTTGTAGCGCAGAGAATCGTGGATAAAGGATATAATAAGCAGTTATAGAGGATACGTATAAGATTGAGAAGAAAGAAAGTCGAAGGGAAGGGACATGTAGGCGGGCGAGGGGGTTTTGTAGAGCAATGCGAATCCCCCAAGTCCGTCGTCGGTGACACGCCCGGCCTCCGGGGGGGAGAGCTATCCAGGACGAGGAGGGTGTGGGATTGGTAGAGCAGACGGTGAGGGCGTGTACGTTGGAGAAAGCCCGAGGGGAACCAGGTGTGAGAAGGCGTATCCTGTCCCATTAATTTGGCAGGCACCGTACTGTACCAAACCTACCTGCTACCCATGGCGGCGCGAGCGGAACCCTTCCACTTGATCTCACGTCAAAACTTTCCAACAAACAATCAAGGTATCACACTAATAAAAATAGCTTATGACTCCAACGGATCTGCTTCGGCCTTGGGGACGTACCTCCATGCCATTGCGGGGGCTTCTGCCAGAGAACAAGAGACAGAATCTCGGGGCTGTTCCCAACTAACGACTGAGGAGTGGAACTTGGTTCGGCCATACAACGACTCTACCGCGGTACCTCGTCAACTCAGATTCTCTTACTAACTATGGATCATGTATACGTTGATGGCGTGCAGTTGAGCGGCGGTTGATTTCCCGTTTGGCATGATACCATGTGTCTCATGGCGGGCATCCTTCTGGCATTGGCATGTACATAGTACGGATATGTGGACATACCATGATATTGCTGACCGGGCCGGTCACTGTAAAATGGATGCCAACAGCAATGAGAGAAGAAGCAATAACAGAAGTGCGGCTATGAGCAATCGCGGCAACAGGACGCCAGCCTGGTGGGATGAACCCCGGAAGACGGGGTTGATAAGTACATAGCATGGTAGTGTGCCGTGCAGGGAATCGACACGGCATAGCTTCAAACAAAGATTTCATCGCGCCTCACCCGGGAACATCAAAATAAGAACAAAACACAAAAGCATGGGGGTAGGTCAGGGTGTTGATGCAAGATATGGTCGCAAATCGAACAAGCCCTTGTTACGAGAACTACGATAGCATAACGAAATGCCTTTTTATAGCATCTAAGCCAGGATGCGATGCTCAGAAGAGCACCTATCTTATCTAGCTGGCCAGGTACCGCTGTTTTGAAAAGGTCGCCAAACACATGTTTTGTTTCAACAATGAACGAGCTATTATTATTAAAGTTGATCAGTCTTCTCGGTCTTTTTTGCGACGAGCAGCGAGACAGAGTGAAAGTGAGTTGACGAAACTCATACCCCCGACACATCTTTGTTTAACCAGGCCATTGGCCAATCAACACTCTCTGATAGTGTCTGGAATTCCCACCATGACCTGAAGTTATTATTTTGGCTCGAGCTCGGAGTTTTACTATCAAGTCTAGTTATCTGCAAACCTAATAAGCATATCTCGATATTATCTATAGATCTTTCACATAATGGTTTCAACGAGCGCCGATCGTCTTCCACCATTACGCCTCGAACCATGCTGGGCTTTCCAGCAAAGGAGAAATCCCCTCCTCAACAAATCAGTTTCGGCCTAAAGGTACATTGCGCTTTTTACATTTCTTTCAACCTACACCGACAGGCGCGCACCTTACCTCTAGAGGTTTTGACGCTTTACCTCTAGAGGTTGCCTGCACCGCGTCTTTACCTCTAGAGGCTTGAGGAGGTCGTTGTTGTCCCACACGCCTGACGCCGGCGTAGTAGCGAGCAATTTGTTTACCTTATCCATGGGTGGTCATGTCATGGACCAAGGGAAGTCCAGTCAAAGTATCCACGTTTACATCAGACTGGGCCTTCCTTAATGCCGAGGATATGTGTGTCTTTGACGGCAGCGAAATTTGGTGGGATCATCCTGGATCCTTGCACGAGACTTTCACACATTGCAACACAGAGCCGCAGTAGTGTTTATCCTTCTTCCACAGTATCTCGGGGTTGAAACCCTTGGTGTTACGGTGTACAACCGTGACACCGTACACCTTGATCGAGAGATCTACCTCCCTTACCCCCACCATTGATTGGACCCTGGCTGCGTTCCTTGGTTCAAGCTCAATCTCGTTGAATCTCGAGCTCTCTGAGCTCCAGCTTGGCGGGCGAGTGTGGGGTAAAAATCAACGTACCAGATGTCTCAAATTATCTGCGCTGCCGCCGCTTGACGTTTGATCATGGTCTTATTTTAGGCTGTATCGTCGACTTACTCCAATGGGTCTGGTTTTGTAACGGATATCTCTATTGAGCCTGCTCGCATTCGATGGAGGTGTCAATGCGAATGGGTTACAGCCGGCCCACGTCCACTGATGCGACGAGGCACAAAGCCTGAGAGTGCAAGGCAAGCATGTCTCTTCATCAAGAATGACGATCACTCGCCCCAATGTTTTACATCCTCGTACGTACTCTGTGCTCTAAGACATGCCTAAATATCAGAGCGCTGCTTTTGATTGCTTGCTTCGCGAGGTCAACGTCCCGCCTTTATCAGGCGCTTTCTAATGAGTGACCACATTCTACCCCCACGGAGGTCAAAGGCCGGCACCTATTTTATTTAAGATCAAACCAGCAAAAACCCACACCATCCCAGCTAACCAGGACTTGAACGGCGGCATGACCTGCCTAAGTAACCAGACGCTCGGAGGATGAAGACCGGCGCATTGCTTTGTTGACCAAAATGATGCTTTTATTGGTGCGCATTTGACTGCATATCACAACATGTTGCTTCTGTGACTTTATCATTACGTGACACCAGTTAGTTACAGGCTGAAAGCCTCCACTGTCGATAAAAACGACTTACATTTCTCTTTTTGTCAAACCGACAGGCTCTTTTCCTGGGATCTGAGCCCAGACACCAACAGGTTGCAGTTCATAGGCTATTCATCAGAAAGCGAACTAGGTCCGACCTCGGCCTTCGGTGTACCCCTCTGGCTGACTTGATGTTGTAACAATTGAACAAGGTTGATATCAAGGTGAAAATATGAATTGGGGTAGGGCTGAAGAACCAAATAGGAAGGCATGGCTCGATTTGAAGTTATTATTATGCATCTATGAATCTAGTCAGCCGAAAATGTTCGACACTGACGTTTCTCCTCACAAATACCGAATTGGTACAAAAAGGTAACTAGAGTTGATGTTGAACCTATGACAGCAACCTACTCCGGCACTGGAGACTGCGAATTGAGCATCAAGGTTGAATATAGAAGTCACATGCACAGAACCATTATATGGTCAGTGTGATACGACAACATGGTGGGCCTGTGATTCTGTTTAGTCAACATGACTTTAACCATCCACCACTTTGGCTGAGCAACCCCCTCCGTAACAGAACACATCCGAATTTTGAACCCTCGGCCGGCTCGTCACAGGGCGAGCTGAAAAAACATGCAACATCTTTACGAGCTTGAAGTGATATCGTCTATAACCGAAAAGCGGCTAGAAAAGGCAACACGCGGGTCCGGTAATGGTTTGGTAATAATGGCGTGTCTCCGATGGTTCATATCCGCCAGGGTTCTTGATGAGAAAAAAATATCTATCTCCACGTTCACGGGCAGAATCCGACCAGAATATTGTCAATCCTGTCCATGCAAAGGCCGGGGTACACATCCTGACCTTGGATTTGCTGATCATTGGCAACTAGTCGCCCCTAGTCTCTGCTTCACCTGGACCTTATTTCGTCACGTAGTGGTCCCGATGAGGGAAGGCCAGGCACAGGCACGAGAGACTCGGGTCTTTGTATGCAAGATTCGGGTCTTGAACGGCTCCACACCCTTCTTGGATCTACCGTGTCCATGCTAAAGGCTCTGGTGAGTAGCTACGTGCGTAAAGTATTCGGAAGTGTCTGCGAGTTTGTCAAGATGTTTCGAGTCTGCTCGCATCAAGCTGTTGACGATAATTCTGCTGAAGGCGCGGTGTGGTTAAGTGTTTCTACTCATAAGCACAGTTAAAGAGCCAATGACTGGGAAGTAAGTAAGTACAGATATTAGCTTAGTTGGTCAAAGGATGTTCATCCGAAGTCAACCGTTGCTCATAACATGGCTTAAGCATCTCGGGGGCGTCTCCGGGGAACCTCGTTTATTCTCCGTTTTGCGGAGGAATTAAGCACTACCTGAACTACCACTCGCTCGTGACCTTGTGATGTGGCGCTGGGAGATATGATAGTATCTTTGCTTTAACCATTTTGACTGATCTAGGGTCTCCAAACTCGATCCTCCTAGCACCTCTTCCGTGCACGTACTGCAGGTACCCCAGTTAGGAGTGCGGTTCTAGACGATTGAGGGAACAAATTCTTGTAAAGGTAAAATGTCATTGTGCGGTAGTTGTGTACTGATGGCACTCTCCGAATCCCGAACCCCAACCCGGGGGCGCTCCCATTATATGGTCGGCTTACAACCCGATATACCGATCCGCCCAGTGGCCGTTTGTCTAGCATCCTCTTTATTTACTGACAGCGCTCTGGACCTTCTCTGCGGCCTTCTCTACCTTACCCTTGGCAGCCTCGGCGGCTTGTACCAGCTGCTCCTTGGGCATGCTCTCCTTTCCGCCCCAGTAGTGGTAGTTCAGGTATCGGTATCCTTGGGTGAGCTGAGCACCAGCGTTGACGAAGTGGCAGGCGAAGAGAAGGTAGTTTTTGGGGGTGACAGCGAGGGAGTATCGCATAAAGGTACCGGCGTAGATGATGAGAGCACCGGTCATCTGTCCCGAGATCCTAGCAAAGCCAAGTTAGCCGTGAGTCTTGCAGACAAATTAAGTAGGGGTTTCGTACAACTCAGGGCTCTTCTGTGTGTCCATGATGGCAGCCAGAGGGATACCGAAGTTGGAGACAGGACCCCAGAAATCTACAAGAAACAGTCAGTTCACGTCTTTGCATATCAAATACACCGAAGCTGCCGGGTCTCCGAAGCATTCAACGAATCGACAAATACAACCATCCGCAACCCAATTGACATATCACAAAAGACCGGCAAGTTTTTGCACATGTATTCCATGCATTAGCAGACTTCTGGGGGTATTGCGGCCATGGGGTTGGATGTTGAGTTGCGATATCACAAAATTGCGCTTTCGGAGACGAATCGGAGCTCATACAAAAAGCATGACAGGACGTTGAGAGACGTACGGGTCGAGCAAATGTAGTCAGATACCGGGTTGGACCGGATCTTGGCGTTCGCAGCCTTGATGATAGCAGCCATTTTGAATGATTTTAGGGAGGATGCCGTGGATATCGGAAATGGGAGCGACCTTTCTTTGGGTTGAGGTGATGCTGTTCCTGTTCTCGCAGTCGAATTGACCGCGCCGAACAGGAAATTTCCGATGTTGCGGTCACGTGCTCAGCCTATCTTTGTTTGCTACCTCACTCAACCATTCCCGTTGTGTTACCATGATTAAACTCCTGACCCCGAATATAAAAACACTTGATACATTTTTGCAGTATATTTTGGACTTATTTGCACGGCAGCGGTGTTGATGTAAGTTCTAAAATGCGCCCGAGGTGTTGAATTGCCAGTGATAGTGAGGCCGTTACCTGTAATTCTCTGAAGGTCTGGAATTGAGAGTACAGCTGAAGCATGGGGTCCTTCGGAGGTTGTCCGTCTGAAATAAACATGCATCCATCGTTGAAGGGGCGTGTACTGAAGACAGACTGATGCCACGCTACTACTGTACCTAGCTCCTAACTTGTCACTTGTGAAGCTCGTGAGATGCTATCACGGAGGGTTGTGGGGGATTGGAGACTATGCCGAGCTCTTCTCCATCTTCTACAGAACGGGGCATCCTTACCCCAGACGGATATTGGGGGCTCAAAGTTGCTGTTCGTTTTCTGTTTCTGTCCATTTCTTATTTCAGTTCAACCCTATTCTCATATTGAGTTGAACGTTGAACGCCACATGATCAATGAGAAGAAGCAATGTTCCAGAAGACTTCCTTATAGTAGGAACTTCTACAAGACGTCCTTTAGTTAAACAGAAACTATAAACAAAGGGTGCGGCTATCAAATTCCCGATGAAACACTATATGCTATCCGGGGTCTTTGGTTTCTTTTAGCTAGTTCTAGGGTGCAACCATCGTGAAGACAGGCCCGGGGTGGACGGTACTGTAACCGGTAAGATATCCCGGTCACTCCCGAAGGAAAGGATGGGTCGGGATCTCTTGAACCATGGACGTAACGTGATCAGCCCTGTATCACACCCCTTGTGCCGAGATCCATGGCATTTATTCCGTTCATCCCTCGGTCTTGTTCTATAGCCGCATGTGCGGGTAGACTAATAACTAACAAGAGCCGCTCCCGCTTAGGTCTCGGCCGTGGAGAGGCTCACTGGACTGTCAGACCCGAGGTGAGCCGCCCACCATGTGAATGTTTGTCAAGAAAAATAGTTGTCAGTTGGAAGATCCCTATGAGTATGGGTCCTTTTCCTTTTAGCTGCCTTTACATATACCATTTAAACGTTGTTTACTCAGGTAGGTATCGTTCACGGTGTCAAAGGGAAATGACTATGACTTCTTTTGCTTACTTCTGTTACATCTGATTGGTCAATGAACTATGCCTGCAAAAGGTACATTGAACATTTTGTTCTCGAGTAATAGAACGCTTAGCTTAGTAGCTACCTACTGAGAATATAAAAACGAAAATAGAAAATCGGTTGTGTCGTTTCAGACTCAATTCTCAAGCCACTAGTTCTTATGTTCTAAAACTCAGAGGACAACTTTTCACAGATGTCCTGTACTATTTAAATCTGAGTCACTGTTCGGGCCCTTTTGGCATTCACGATGACTTCGTTTCTTGTTAATGTAATGATGAAGCAGCCAGACTGAATGGTATGTCAAGAAACTTAATGTTTCTCATCACGAATCATATTGCCATTACTTTTGAATACCTTAGTAGGTAGTATGTATAGTTGTTGAGTTTGAGTACTCACCAGCAACTTACCATTACTATTGAAACTACCCTAGACCTAGCCACATATGAAAGGTTGAATGAGAAGCGAAACATTGCGACGAGTTCATATTGAGGTAAGCTATTGCAAGAATGACATAATTCCTGCGGTGGAAGGATAGTTTTCATAGATGATGCCGTTATCCTGCATACTTCCTCTGTCCGTTATCCTCGCTTACCTGCATGCTGTGCGGCTGTTCACATCTCTCAGCCACAATCGCGATACAGTAGCAAAAGGAGTAGCTGGAAATTCTAGGCAGAAACCGAAATTGTTATCGAATAATTGCCAATGACTCTTTAGCTTTCGCTAAGTAATGCGTTTCGAAAATAGATAAGTTTTCTGGCCACTGAGGTTAGAGATGCAAAATTGCAATATCCAAAAGAGGGTTGGTGACTCATTGTGACTGTCTATTCGGCTTTGCCACACGACAGGGCTCCACCGTTTCAACGCCTCTCAAGAATTTGTTGCCAAACGCTCCTCATATATGATCGGATTCCTTTCTCCCTTTCATTTGAGAGCTCTACTCCCTCATTATCCTAAATTGTACGGTTGCGTCTGCAGCAGCATTGTTTCCATCAGCTCTCGTTTAACCAAACGCCTTATTGCTTTCTCAGCAGACCCCCGCCAGACGACCGTTCCCCATAATCTTTATTTTACAGTTTAAAGACGCTATATTTTACAAAGCGCAATCATTTCATCATCAGCAGGATCTCACCTAACTGTCTCATCTTGCGCCATCATGGCTGAACAGGAGCCCAACCGTGCCTCCAACCAAGCACAATCTGAGGGTCAAGGATCAGCTTCAGGATTCCGGGGAGGCTCACGTGGAGGACGCCGTAGGGGAAGGGGAGGACGTAGTCGTGGCCAGCGACAAGATGGTCCAGCACAAGGACCTGGAGGTCGTGGAAACACCTCCCAGACAGAATCTGCCACAGCACCCGCCACCGCTCCTACAGAGCCAGCAACTCCTAGCGCACCTGAAAGCTCAGGAAATCCCAGAAACAGACGAAACAGAAGAGGAAACCGAGGTGCTACCAGAGGTGCTGCCCGAGGCTCAGTCGAGCAAAGTAGAGGTGTTTTCACAATGGGGCCTCGACGACAATTTGGTGGCCGTTTAACGACCAACGAGCAACCATCAGACGCAGCTGACCAGGACGCATCATTGCGTGCTAATGCCCCGGAATTTGTTCCTGGACAGCCAGCGCCTCAAAGACGGTAGGTAATCGACTTGAGCCAAGAAAGAAGACAGGCCAGGTACTAACTGTAATAGCAACGGACAGCAATCCTCAGGTGCAGGCGAATCCCAGTCTGCAGCACAGCCTCGTTCAAGAGGAAGCCGCACAAGGAATCGGAAGCAAGACAGACCTCGCCAAGAGGTTCCCAAGTCCACTGCCTCTGAACTTTGGCAACGAATCCAGGAAGACATCGCCAATTGGAACTACGAATGTCGAATTTGTACCGAGGAGGTCACCCGGAAGACCGAAGTTTGGTCTTGTACCACCTGTTGGACCGTTGTCCATCTTGAATGTGCCCACCAATGGTGGGATACCTCTATGAAGGTTAACGAAGAGAGTGGCGACAAGTCGTGGCGTTGTCCTGGATGCAATTCAACTTTGACCGATCAGCCAGGTGATAGTTCATGCTGGTGTGGCAAAGAAACGCAACCTAGTCCGAACAGTATCCTGCCTCCTCATTCTTGTGGACAGACCTGTTCGAAGCCGAGATCGACCTGCTCTCACCCATGCACTCTCCAATGCCATCCTGGGCCCTGCCCACCTTGCACCGTTCTCAGCCCACCGGAGCCGTGCTATTGTGGAAAGCACTCCCAGCGGAAGAACTGTAGAGACACTGATTACTACAATGGATGGAGCTGTCGAGAGCCATGTGGTGATTTACTTTCATGCTCTCAGCACGAATGTACTCAGATATGCCATCCAGGCGTCTGTGGTACTTGCGAAGTAACAGTGGAGGCGAAATGCTACTGTGGACGCGTTGAGAAGGAGATGCAATGCTCCAAGCAGGATGACCTGTGTGATTCATATAATGATGCCAGCGACTCTTGGTTTGAGGGTTCCTTCAGCTGCAAGAATGCTTGTGGAAGAACGTATGATTGCAATATCCATCGTTGTCAGCTGCCTTGCCATCCACAAGATGAGGTGTCAGCTCATTGTCCTTTTTCTCCAGACGTTGTCACCCAATGTCCCTGTGGAAAGACCCCGCTTAAGGAGCTCATGGATGACTCTCGCCAGTCCTGCAGCGACCCCATTCCTCATTGTGAGAGGAAGTGCGAGAAGAAATTAGACTGCGGTCATTTCTGTCAGTCACTTTGTCACACTGGGGATTGTGACCCTTGCATCGGCGTCATGGAAGTTGATTGTCGCTGTGGTCGAGTCACATCTGAGACGATGTGTCACGGCGCAGAAGTTCAACACCCTTTGTGCTTCAAGATCTGCCAGGCAAACAGAAACTGTGGAAGACACCGCTGTGGCGAACATTGTTGCCCGGGCGAGAAGAAGGCTGTCCAGCGGATCGCCCAACAGAAGAAGCAGCGTATTGGTCCCGACTCGCTCCCAGTCGAAGCCGAACATATCTGTGTAAACACTTGTGGCAGAGCGCTCAAGTGCGGCTCTCATCATTGCGAACAGCTTTGCCATCGTGGAGCTTGTGCAAGCTGCCCCGAGGCCATCTGGGAGGAAATTAGCTGCAATTGTGGAAAAACGGTTCTTCACCCACCACAACCTTGTGGTACTCGTCAACCATCTTGCACGAGTCAGTGCCAACGACAGACCAGCTGCGGCCATCCTCCTGTAGTCCATCAATGTCATCCTGACGATGTGAAGTGCCCCCCCTGTACGTACCTGACGACACGTCTGTGTATTTGCGGGAAGACAACATTCCACAACAAGCCATGTCACCTTCAGCAAGTGCACTGCAGCAAGGTGTGTGGGCAGAAGCTGTCTTGCGGCCTTCACACATGCAAGAAACTATGCCACCGTTCTGGAGAGTGCGGAGATGCGCTGGCTGGCTGCGAACAGCTCTGCGGAAAGGCAAAGCCTCTCTGCGGCCACCCATGCCAGAGTGTCTGCCATGGTCAGACTGGTAAGCCAATACTCACCGAATGTCAAGCAGATCGACTAACTCTTGTTTAGCCTGTAACGAATCAACAGCCTGTCAGGTGAAAATGACAGTTAAATGCCCTTGCGGTAACCATAAGAAGGAGTTTAAGTGCCTGACTAGCACCAGCAACCCAACTCCAAATCGCCCGGAAGTCCGATGCGACGAGGAATGCGAACGCCTCGACCGAAACCGCCGCCTTGCTGCGGCTCTCAACATCGACCCGGCTACGCATACCAACGACCACGTCCCGTTCTCAGACGACACTCTCAAGCTGTACAAGCAGTTCCCCAAATGGGGTGACGAGCAAGAGAGCCAGTACCGGGTCTTTGCAGCCAACAAAGATGAGGTCCGCCTGAGATATGAGCCCATGAAAAACGTCTCACGTCAGTTCCTTCATCTTCTTGCTGAGGACTTTGGTTTCGAGAGCAAGAGCGAGGATCACGACATTCATCGATCCGTACTTGTTTGGAAGACGGACAAGTTCGTCTCGGCGCCTCCAAAGACACTCTCCCAATGTGTCAAGATTCGAGCCACACAAGCTGCTGAAGCCGCGGCTGCAGCGGCAATTCGACCACCCAGCCCGCCAGTTTTGGAGACAGAGCCTTTCAATGCACTGGTACTCACGGAGCCCCGGTTCGGGTTGACAAACGATGATGTCAATACCGCTCTTGCGGCGGACCTATCATCACTACAAGGATTCTCATTCAAGGTTGACTTTCTCAACGACGAAGTCCTTATCAAGGCTACAGTCTCATACTCGGCGTTCCTCACACCTGCTCCTATGGAGAAGAGCCTCGAAGTCCTCAAGCCCCGCATCGAGCAAACGATTCGCCGCGAGAAGCTCGCCGAGCACGTGCTGCTCTGCCATTCAGATATCAACGGCGCCATCACCCGTCGCGAAGTGCCACGCCGAGCTGGTGCTGGGGGATGGAGTGCTGTGGCCGGACGCGCGGCGTCTAAGCCAGGATCATCATCCGCGACAGAAGAAGCTAAGCCTGGGCGCAAACTGCTTGGGCTCAAGAAGAAGAAGCCACTGGCAGAGGCAGGAAAGGTATGGGCTGCTCTTGATGGAGACGTGGAATGCTAGAAGGGAGTGACCTGACCTCCTGACTGCGACTTGATGATGTTGAGTCTCAGAACAACATGGCTAGTCTACTATATAGTATGGATATCTCGCTTTAATTGACAAAGAACCATGATGACTCCAAAAAACTAAGCATTACAAACATGAATTAAACCAGTCTAAGTAAGGGTCGTCCCGTCAGTCGAAAACGTAGGTGTTGAGAACCCCCAATGTCTTGCATATTATAGTGCAGGCCGTTCAATGACAGATTGAATAAAGTGCTGAACGTGGTGGAAATGAGGCCATCTCAATTAAACTTGCATGTAAGACATGATTGTAACGCCAACTATAATATTTTTTTCTTCGCGTCACGCGAGCGTCCTTTTGCAGGTTGACGGAGGTATCACATGAGATGGTATCTCCACCAACACCACACACTCACACACTCACACACGGGTAGACAAAAGCTAATTTTGGTTTATCAATGAATGTCTCATAATTTCCAAGTTTTCGTTCCATTTTAAGAGAGGGGCTGGGCATAAGAAATATAATGATCGCCAAACGACGAGCGTGTACGTATTATATTACTTTTAAAGAAGAAAATATATAGATGCAAAAAGGTGTGTGTTAATACAGAAAAAGCAGGTATCGTTCAATCATGAGTGCTATGCTGGATGCTGTATGCTTTCCTCCTTTTCTTTCTTTTCACTTAGGTCGACCATGCGTATTTGGAATGGAATATCAGGGAGTGAGTGTTGTTACCGAGTCTCTACAAACGTGTCTTTTCTTTCTCTTCGTCATCCGTCACTTCGGCAATGAAGTCTGAAATGGCCTCAAAGTAGCCTTCTTCGAGGACACTAGAATTATGGTCGCCAGCAGGGAGGGGCTTCCACCGCTTGGTGGGCGCTGCAGAAATCTCGTATAACTGTTTCATGTGTTTTGGCCTGTAAAGCATTAGCTTCTTGTTTCCGTGCCGCATTGCGCTGATCGTAGAGGCAAAAGGAGGGTGTATGGTAGATCATCAGAGAATATTTGCTTTGATATCAAGACCAACAAGGGTACAAGACCACAGGGGTACTTCAAATTTTGTGGGTGACAAATTCAATCATCATATGATGGAGGGTAGGAATAGTGAAAGGTGAAAGGTGACAACTTACGGGACAATCTCATCCTGCAAGCCACTGATGAAGAGCGTAGGCACCTTTGTGATGTTGGGCAGAACCGACTCACTGGGCCAGACTTGGTGGCATAGCAGGGTAAGGTATTTAGCGGGAGGCACGACGGAAGGGATGAGCTTCCGGATGGAGAGAAAGGTGTTCTCGAGGATCAGACCAGCAATATCACCCGCTTCCTGGTTCTTGGAAACAAGCTTGATGGCAACGGCGCCACCCAGACTCTGCCCGTAAACCATGAGCTTGTGATCGCGTGTCTCGGCCCGCTGCCGCAAGTAATTGAGACCAGTCTGCGCGTCAATATTTAGACCCGACTCGTCAGGCTGACCAGTCGAAGAACCGTACCCTCTATACTCGAGCATAAAGACATTGCAGCCAATGTAGTTTATGATCATGCGAGCGATGGGTAACCGATGGCCAATGTTGCCAGCATTGCCATGGAACATCAAAATGGTGATGTTTGAGTTCTTGTGGCCGCGAGGGCCACGGATGTAGAAAGCTGAGAGCTTCTCGCCATCGTCGGTCGGTATGTAAAGTTCTTCGAAATTTGAGATGCCAAAGTCGGAGGGTTTGGGGACGTCTGAGCGAGAATTTGCAGGAATATTGCTCGGGTAAATGAGAGCCCTAATGCAGGTGGTTAGCGCGGGTCTCGGCAAGATGATGATGCGGGTCGAGCAGTAATGGAAAGGAGGCAGGGAGAGGCGAGAAGACAGGAACGGAGATGGAGATAGAGACAGAGACGAGAGGAGTGGTATACGGACTTTTGCTTAAAGTATAATAACGAGGTGAGGACGGCAGCGAGACCCTGCGAGGAAGCGCATTGATGTCAGTGTCTGGACTGGACTGCAGTCTTGGCCTTTGGCTTTGGCTTTGGCTTTGGCTTTGCAGCGAGCAGTTGGGGAGTACGTACCGTTGAAGCCAGCGCGGGCAGACGCATGTAGCTGGCAACCGAGCTCAAGACCGAGACGGTCTGCTCGACGTAATTGTTGGAGGATTGCGAGGCGGGAGAGTTGGAGCTCGACATGGTTGCTTTTGCCGGTTTGCTGGGCATTACAGCAACTGATATGTGATGAATTCGGATTCGGTCGTTCGATCGATCACAGATGCAGGTACACGTAGGTTAGTGTTTTAGGCAGTCAAAAAAGTCTACCTGGAACCTGACTACTGAACCTGAACTGGACTGAACTGAACTTTACGGGATGGAAGAGATGGGGCCCCGACAGTGATTTACAGCGAGCGGGGACTGGAGACTGAAGGGCGGAGCAAGGGGTATGGCCTTTGCGCTGTATATTGTAGCGGTCGACAGCGTTTCCGAAAATACGGTGACTGATCCAAGTGGAATAGAGCAAAGCCTCGAGCGGTCGATTTCGGTTTGGGGGCAAAGGAAATATCGTTGGCAATAATATCGTCGAGATGTGTTTCGTGTTGTTATTGTTGTTGGGAAGAGGAGAAAAGAAGAAGGAAAGAAGGCAGTGAAGAACCGACAACAATAAGGATCGATAACCGAATTAGGCCTTCACTGCGCTGTCCTGTAGCAGGTGCCTATTCCGTACTCTCCGAAAGAGTCCAAATTGAATTGAACCTCAACTGAACTGGAGATGCCCCTGGTGATTTCGTCCGGCAGCGATCCCACTTACGGACACGAGGACGACATGGGGGGGTTCTTTGATGAGGATATCGAGTGAAGGTTGACGAGATAAGAAGATGCAGATCTGTTTGCGCAAGTAGGGTAGAATGTGTGAATTATGATGGAAAAGGTTGATGTCGAAGTACGATGAAACGATGCGCAAGTATTCAAAAAGGGATATCGGTTCCAGTTTGACAGCAGGGATGCGCTGCGATGCGATTTGCCTCTGAGGAACGGTATCTGAGAATGGTAGGAGTAAAAGTTAAGGGTGTGTTATATCAGAGAAGGTAAAGAAATGAAGAAAGAAAGAACGATATAATGTCGATTCAGAAGAGTCAGTAGATCATGATTGAACTATCAATCAACCAATCCCTCAGGCCTTGATAATAATAGTTGCAATAGGCGGTTAGCACCTCAACAATTACCGTTGAACTGTGTTGCTGCCAGTCATGATCCATGTCTGCTACGGATACCTCAAAGATCAATTCTATATCGATAACCTCAGGTCAGGACAGGTCAGGACAGGACGGGACATGGGCGAATGGACGGATCACTATTGGTGGGGCACGGAGCGATCTCAGCTTGATGAGGTGGATAAGAGGTAAAATGAAGAGGATACTCTTCTCATACGTGCAATAAAGGTAGCAGTTCAGGCTATTTTGGTGGAGTCTATACCTGTTGAAGCAGGGCACTTCAGGTACCCGAGTGCCGGCTGGCTTATCCTACCAATGGAGCTGATACACGCGACGAAACACACGGACAATCAGCAGAGACAGCGAACAGCTGGAATATTATATTATATATGATAACGACCAACTAATAAGAGAAGCGCATGACAGATAATTGACCAGCCACTGAGCCGTTGGATCAATGATTTCTTTTGCAATGCGGATACACCACATGACTTGTGGCTGTTTGGTGGTGATGATGTAGGTGGAAATGAAACGACATCCTCAGCACAACGACTTGTCCAAGTTGGGAAGTATCTACGAAGAAACGAACGAGCTTAGAGCTTCTCCACGACACGGGCCATGAGTGTCGTGACCGGTCCAATTGACAAAGGTCGTTGAGCACAGTTTGTTGATCTAGGAGAATCTTAGCATATTATGGCCCGTATGTAATCTACCCTGTGCACCATCAACAACCACCGCGGCTCAATGACACAAAAGTTCTTTATGGTTCATCAAATAATGTAAAACTCTGGGGAACAACTTGACAAATGACAGCCCATTGGCGAACTGTCAAAAAATGTGACGACTGTTTTTGGTTCCTGGCTAACGGATCAATCACATCTGTTGACCTGCATGAGACCAACCAGGAACTCCAGCCAGGTCCGGTCCTTCGGGAAACCTTCCTCACCTAGACCTGGTAAATTATCAAATGGCGACAGAAGGGTGTTGTCGATGAAACGATATTGCAACAATCAGCTCTCGTTTTTTCTTATTCTTGCGTGGGGGGAAGGGGGTTGTTAGTAGGCTGTTTGCTTTCCGTCTCATCCGTGTCTGACAAGAAGCTGTGAGTGAGCACAGAAATTGGACTGAGGGTCTCTCGGCTTCACGATGGACCGAGGAATGCGGAAAGGGAAGTTTATGGAAACCAAGGTTTCCTCGTCTCGGTTCTTTTATGGCCTTCCTGTCGAAAGCTGGCCCTCTCCATTCCTCAGCTTTCAAATGTATTTGGTGGTTGTCCTCGAACTGCAGCATGTCCCTTCTCATGTATGCCATTGCTGATTCAGGGCCATCTCATCCCCTGAGACACGCCTCGTCTTGGCAATCTACGCCCACCGCGCCACGGTTTAGCCTCTTTGTGGGAATAGTAAGCAGCTAGATTTATCAGGGAATAGCTCCCTGTGCTAAGCAGACCACGAGACACTTTTCAGCCCACCTAGAGAGTCAGGTACAATTATGAGGCGGACAGGCGAGAGAAGTTCGAACTGGCGGGACAGACAACAGTCGGTCAATCCTTTCTGATGCAAACAAACGACGACTCCGCCGCTGTGCGGATACGATGCTTCACAGTTTATCTACATACGTCGTTCAGTGGGGGGTAGCTACCGTGGCTAAATGACGAGCAGCAGCATAACGACCTCGTGGGCTTAACGAGATGGTTTACAGGTGCGTATGCGAATTGCGAATATGTACACACCTACATACCAGCTAGGAGGATGGTCTTATGCAAGGGGCCATGGCATGTTACTGAACTGAACTCTGTTTTTAGTATCATCACAATCACCAACATGGAATTTGTATTGTTCGGGACTGATGAAGCAGACACCAGACATAGGCACTATTATTGGGTTGCTCCAATGCAAAAAGAGGACATAGACTGGCGGTTACTCGACCACCACATTAGGTAGGTATAGAAGGATTCATAAAGCCGAAGGCACAGTCAAAGCACGACCTAGTTCTCTTTGACAACGCACGCATCCTGTCAAGCACGGAACATGTCGTCCTTATTCCCTTTAACAGCCTGCAGAGAAGCTTACGTAGAAGCCATTCTGAGTGGATTTCTGCTTGAAAGGACCCTTGTTAGCCAGTCCCCTTCAGTTCGGAGATCCATTTAGGCGCCATTGAGGCCCCTTCTCTGCCTCATTATGCAGTACAATTGTACATTGCATTTCTTGGGCTGTGTTGCAGACAAATCAGGGCGTTTGACATGGCACGCCAAGAAAGCATATTGGCAAAAGCTATCCTACCACAAGTTCAGGTACAGCGGCGCTATCGAACAACGAGATATGCAATGCCATGGCGTATTGCTGATCATTGAATTATTGAACAAGCGTCAAGCCTCCTTCCTCTCTCTTTCGTCTTTCCCATCCCCCCAAGAAAACATTAAGCGCGCCCACGAGCCCTGGACGAAGGGGGAGGACGAGACGCTGTGCCCTTTCGAAACTCGTGTTTATGTACTCCTGACACCCTCGCGGGGGGAGTTCTCTGACAAGTGATTGACAAGCGCGGAGAGTCGCCAATCAAGGTCAACATGCCCGACTGGGCGGCATTGGGCTTCACATAGATAGAGTGCCCCTGGTATCTTGACCAATAGAGAAGGTATTTCAGAGCAGGTTTGGAGGAGGAATGCCGGGCTGGACTAGCGTTGAGATGATAGCATGGGGGGATGGGTCTAGGGCGAGCGGCTTCAGAGTTTCTAAAGGGTGCATCATGATGATAATCAACATCGCCGTCATTAACAGGATTTTGTTAATTATGAACCAGACCTGCGTCCTAATCATGTTGTTGACAGGCGTCGCTGTAGCAGCGGCCTCGCACACACACACACACTCAGACACACGCAGACAATGATAGGCTGAGACAAACCTCAGCTGTCCAACCAAAGGATGCCCGAGGCTTTTTGGTTAGCCCGGGATAAGGTTGGCTCTATTTTTGAGGTTTTGTTTCTTGTTGTTTGATCATGGTTGTTTGGGTGTAGATGGTAACGAACCGCCAACTATTACTGGACAGTTCGTAGTGAATGGCGTGAGATGGATTGAACTCTTCTCCCATCTTAATCTAGATTCTCCCTATCATGTGGTATCATCGTCACCACTAACAACGTCTCCTGTTTATTGCTGTCGGTCGCTATTCCTGTTCCTATCACTTGCAGTCGTTGCTGCAGGTAGAGCGTTTGTTACAGCGGGTTGGTGCTGTAGTGTCTCCTGTAGCATCCACTTGATCAAGTCAACCGCCCTCTTTTTTCTCGTTTATTTTTTTTCTTTCACAACATCCACTTTGAAGAACCGCTCTCGACCAACAAGCGATCTGTCGCAATTCTCGTTTTTTCCTTCATCAGCGCTGCGCAAATAGTTGATCGTCTTTTCAAACAGACTTTCACGCACCCATCCCTCCATCTCAGTCTTGGAGCCCATGGAGCCATACTAATTTAACATCCATCTTTCAATCGATCACACGCCACACCTTCCCGTCCACTACCCGCGCCTCCATCAATCATCACCTACGAGAGCCCGTCGCAGGATTGTTAACTAAAACCGTGCTCTTGGGAACGAACGGACTCAGACTCTCAGACTCCATCTCAACAGACCCCGGTCTCGTCTCCAGGACCCCTCCACCTGACTCTGCTATCGTCTCTTGCTGGACCAGACTGGACCACACTCGCCTGGCCTGGCTGGCTCTATCTTTGTCCCGCCCGCCCCTCCATCAAATTTCGTACTGTCGTCAACTCAGTCAACTTTGTTTCCGCCTTTTTTTTTCAACCTTCACTCGGCCAACGAGACGCATTCCTGTCTCTATCCGTGGGGGAAAATTGACTCTTTTCCTTGGAGTGCCTCATTTTTATCTCTGAATCACTTGTCAAGCTTATGCTGCCCAAGTCGTGCCCAAACAACAACCCAACGCAACCTTGACAAGCTAGTCTTTTGCGCCTGTCATATCAGCAACCTTGCCCAGCCCACACAGAGCTTTGAGATCAAGCACTGCCCCCGGTTTTATTTTTGCTTCAAGTGCCTCAAAACGTCCCAAGGCCGAATCATTTCGTCCCAAGGCCCTTGCACCCCTCCACTCCCAGCCTTTACTGGAAGCCCAGCGGCCAGCAGTTCTGCAGTCTCTTCAAGACGTTGAATCTGAGCTGTTCCCCCGTTAAATACCGAGGGTCTCTCTGAACCGCACCGTTGTGCAGGTTTACTTCTCTTCTCCGTTCAACCCGCCCAACTAACATAACCATCCGCTTCGACACTTGTGTGTTTTTTTAACCCAGCAGCCATGGTTTCCTTTTCCTGTGAGGTACGTTTTGTGAATTTTTGAGTTGCTTTTTGTCTCTTCCTCCATTGTTGGCATGCCATGGTCTGGCGTGCCCTGGTCTCGCAAGCCTCGATTATCCATTCCCTCGGCTCGCATAGTTTATGCTGGCTGGCTGGCTGGCTGGCCTGTTCTGGTTTCCAAATCCTCCCGCCGCTCAAGCCATCCTCATATCTTATCCCCCCTCCGTTTCCATATCTCAAACACAATTGCTTTGCATTACATTGCAATGTAATGCCCACCCTTCAACCCAAACACAAGCCCACCTGAATGCCCACCCCCCCAAAACAACATCATACACGCCTGACATCACTCCTACCACACCATTCTTGTCACGAACTGCCTCCTTCAAGGGACACCCCTTCTTCCCCATGCCGATCTCCTGGCCCACCATAAACCGTCCTGCCATGCTATCGCCTCCCCTGGCATCCCTCAAATATCCCAGTACACCACCCCGCCGCATCGAACGAGTCTCCATTGTCTTGCATCCCACTTATACCCTTCATGCCGTAGTCAACTTCAACAGCTTTCATCTTTGCTATACTAACCCAACTTTCCTTCATATAGAACTGCGGCGACGTTCTCACCAAGAAGAAACTCGACCCTCACCGCAATCGTTGTCGCGGCGCTACCTTCACCTGCATTGATTGTATGGTGTATTTCCCCGGCGTTCAGTACCGATCTCATACCGTACGTACTACCAGGACTGGCTCGAGGGCCATAGCTTCTTCCCTCGACTCATAGCCCCTGACTCTGTGTAATCATCTGACATCATATAGAGTTGCATGACCGAAGACCAAAAGTACCAGGGCGCCCTTTATAAAGACAAGAAGAACAAGAAACAAAAACACTCTCATAACCACGACAACCAGCAACACTACACCCAGGATCAAGCAATGGCAGCCGTTCAAGCCCCCATCAACCACACCGCGACCATGAACCACTGCGCCTACGTTGAAGATGTTCCCGAGGACCAGTACGGCTGGGCCGAGTACGAAGAGAGCAGCGACGATGAGTCTCCCAACGGCCCTCCCCCTGAGGCACCCACTCCACCTTCCGCTGCCCCTGAACCCCATGTGGACGTCTTTGAGTTCCTCGTCGGAACTGGCCAGACGCCCAATGCCTCCAACATGAACTTGGGGGAGCAGGATTTGCCCGATGGTGAGCCAGGAACCTCTCTGGTACGATACGAGCCCAAGGACAAGCAAGACGACTACAGCTACATGGACGACGACGAGCCTATTGTCGAATATGGAAGCGGGCCCGTGCCCACCGCCGAATTTGTCACGCCAGCCCCGAAATCCGAGAGACGCAAGAGCCGCAGCAGCACTGAGAAGAAGGACAAGAAGCGCAAGCACCTCCACGTCGACATCCCCAACGACCAGGTCATGACAGATGCCCCTCCTGTTTTGCACTCTGGCCTCACTGGTGGCATCAACCGTATGATGCGCCCTGTTTACCCTCCATCTCCTGACTACTCTGGTGGTGACATGCCCGATGCCTCTCCTACCAGCCCCCTCAAGAAGTCAAAGCACTCGAAGCATTCCAAGCACTCCAAGAATGCCTCTACCAGTCACAGCATCTTCGGCATGATTGCTGGCAGCAAGACCAAGTCCAAATCCACCAAGACCAAGACCAAGTCATCATCATCAAAGTCAAAGAAGAGCTCTTCTTCCTCCAAGAAGGAGAAGAAGGAGAAGAAACCTCAACAGCTTATTGAATATCGCCCCCAGAGCAAGGACGGCAACGAACCCAACGAGGGCCAAGTGGTGCTTTACAAGCCCCGTGCTGACGTCTTCCTCAGCTTCGTTGACAAGGGCCCTGAAAGCGAAAAGGGTGTCAGCTTGAACCGTGTCCTCAAGCGCTTCCACCGAGAGCGTGAGGCCAACGGCAGCGAGCTGGGCAAGGGCAAGGAAGAGAAGGAGCTTTGGAGATCACTCCGACTCCGACAGAATGACCAAGGCGAGATCGTCCTGTTCTCTGTCGAGTAAACGTCAACCGAGCCTGAGCAAAACCAAGCAAAGTAAAAAAAAGAAAAGCAAAACAAAAACAATATCAACCAACCAACAACAGCTGGACATTGTGCCAAAGAATCGGACAGAGACCGGTCATGGGATTAAGGAGTTATGAGTTCGCTGATGCATTGAAGCAACGTTTTTTTCACGATACCTGTATGGGACAAGCTTTCATTCTGTGTACAAGTTTTTACGGGACAGATGGAATTGAAGGGGTTCAGCTAGCTCGGCAGGTGTGTACCTGGCGGTTGCAAGTGATGGGCCCCTGAATTCGATCGGTAATTGTGTATAAGTATGTATACAAGGGAGTGATTGGGTGGGCGATCCTTTGCTTGATGCAAGGATGGGCCCTTTTTTCTTGGTGTCGAGATTTTTATTCTTTTCAAGACTATGTTTTGGGAAGCCGACTGGCGGATAATGGGTGGTTTGCATGAGGAATTGGATCGGATTGGAAAGGATACCACGGGAGGTTTGAAGCATTTTTTATACAGCAGCATCGTAGCTGCTCTGATGATACCCAATGGCGCCGAGCCTCGGTATCTCTTTTTCTTATTTGAAGCATCTGGTACTTGGATGTAGTTGAGCATATTAATATCTGTTCATCTGAATTATACTGTATACTGTATATCTTTACAGATGGAATACAAGTCAAAGTAAATTACATCACTCGCAACGGTAGAATATGTTGAGCCATGGCTTCCCGACGACACAATGGACACTCGGGCTTTTCTCTCACCCAGTCCCCTATACACTCCCAGCAAAAGACGTGGCCGCATTGTGTTGCTGAGGGATCTTTCATCTCTTCTAAGCAAAGGGTACACTTTCTCTGTTGTCCACCCTTGATGTAGCCCATAGTCTTATCATCAATCAACTGGAGGCGCGGCACGGTTGCCGCTGGTGTGTGCGTCGCAGCAAAGATATCAACCTTGTTTTTGGAGCCTGGTGCGCCTGTGGACAGCAGTAAGTTGTTGTCTTGGTTGTAAGCACCATCATGGTTGAGAGAGATGTCGTCAGACGATCCGAAGGCGGCGCGTTCGCTAGCCGCTGATTCGGTGATGGTAGAGCGAATATGCGAATAACTCTGAACGGCAAGCTGGACCACTAGCAGCACACCAAGTAGCTCATACCCTGCGCGGTCGGGCGTATCGGGGACGGTGCGTGTAAAAACATATCGCAGGGAAAGGAGTCGCTTAGACAACTGGTAATATGTGCCGCTAAAGTAGAAAAGTGCAAGAATAACAGCTTGGAAGGGAGCGCCCGACGTAAAGGAGCTCAGATGTTGCTCCAGGTATGACCATATGCGCGCTTCACGACCTGTAGCTGACTGGCCATCCCTTTTGCGCAGGGTTTCCAACCGCCGCTGCAGAAGCTTACGAACTCGGGCGCGCAGTCCGGGCAGTATCCGGGCAGCGATGTAGGGGAGGAGAATACTGGCGGCCACGTAGCCGGCGCGACGGTCAATGGCGGGCAGTTGGCCGTCGCGCGCATCAATCTGCACAAGATCGCAATACTCCTCGCCGAGCGTGCGGTTGCCGGGGATCGTGGTGAGGGCAAAGTAGGCGAGTGCCGCGAGGGTCTGGATCTCGGGGGCGCGGGCGTGTGTTAGGCGGGCGCCGCGGAGGCGACGGTGCAGGTCGCTGAGGATCTGGGCGAGATGGCCGGTGAAGTATGCATCCTTTTGGTGAGAGCGAATGATGTCGGGGGCGGTGGCGAAAGGGTATGGTGATGTTGATGTGGTTGTCGAGGAGGACATGATGTTTGATTTATTGATCGGCAGAGGAGCGCGAGGGGATGCGCAGTGCGCAGATTATTGTGGATGGGATGATCGAATGTGGTGTGATCCTTTGTATCGATCGGTGGATTCAAGCAAATTCAAAACGAAAATTAATTAAGATGAAAGATATTTTAGCGATGATAAAGAAAGTTGGTTGTTGGTGTTGAAGATTGGACCTCGGCCGGCATCTGTTCAGCCCCAGGTTCAAGCTCAACTTAACGCGCTAGTCTAAAGTCTTCGGTAAAGCTCCCCGCGTTCTCCGTCTCCATCTCTTCTCCATGTGAATCTGTCTGATTTCCTTTTTAGGACAAATGTAAACATGGATTTTGAATCTCAAAATTCGCGCTGATTATGGGATGGGTAGACGATAAGGATTAGTCAAGAGACGTCATATTGCATGATTCTTTTCTTGAAATCCCGAGTTGGATGAGAACTCGCTCATGCAGGGTGAAAAACTCGATCCTGCAGAGTGACATATGGGGTGAAGAAAATGAGGCCAGCATCGATACGCCAATCATGTCACCGTACATATCTTGTGATCTAAATAGGCTCTTCTATAGGGTCATGCAAGTGTTTCTGTCGAAACTGCATAGTGCGGATTACATCCTGACCTGCCTACCTGTCATGACTGTTGATCTAAATAACATTAACATAACATGTTTCCTTTCCATACTGCTGACTGCGCAGCAGTGGGAGGCTTCTATCTATAGGCATGCTGAGCTTCGTAGCTACATGCTCAAATATATCCCTGCCTGTATCACCACCTCCGACTATTGAGGGCCCAGAGGCGGCTGGTTGAAATCAAATGGCGCCATAACACCTTGTTCGGAGCCCTGAAGCTGCATACTCAAAAACTCATCTGTCACAAGAGTGCCCAGCTCCTCGCCCCATTGCGCCATGAGATCAGCCGTGACACTTCGATCCAGTTCCAGACCGTTCATGAGATCGGGCCCAATGAGGGGATCCTCAGGAGGCATCACGACCTGTGCGTTACGCGCCCGTACAACGTAGTCTTTGATCTCGCCCATACATGGCCAGGTGTGTTGGACTTCCTCCATTGCATCAATCACAGTAGAGAGGGATCGTGCAATGTCTGAGTCTTCCCACGATGCACCCTGGAAGAATCTCTTCATCATAATGGTACCTGCCGCGGTGGAAAGGGTCTGTACGAAGTCGAGTGGCAGTGAGCGGTAGCGATAATGTCGCGAGTATGTCCGCATTAGCCGGAGTATAGCTTGCAGCGACTCATAGCAGATCTCTACATCTTCACTCTCGGCGATGCCTTGCTTTCCGTATAGATGAGAAGGTGGTCGGTGCAGGATAATCATGATTGTATGGAACAACATGCTGTGACTTGTTAGCAATAGGGGGTAAGACTTGTCAAGTACGAGACTTACTGCATATGGAGCACAGATGGCTGCACTATACCGACAGTCCATTGGTTCCAGTGAAGTGTCCCAGGTAGACTTGAGAGCCATTTTGTGAGGGACACGTGTATCTGTCGCGATCTGGTAGCAGCGACAGTCGCATCAACGTTACCTCGACGGTTCTCAAAGAGATCGGTAATCATCAGGTGGGCGATCTTGCATAGCTCGGCCTGGTATATGAAAGAACCAACAAGGGCGACTCCGTCTTCAAATTCTGTCGCAGAAGCCCCTTTACAGATGTACGTATCGAGCAACCCTTCCCAGTCTGGAGGGTATTGTAGTCTTATCGTGTTACGCACATCTGACTCGCTAGGATGCAGAGCTGGCGGTCTTCCAAAGTAGAGACTCAGTTGCTTATCAGCGATGAAGATGGCCCAGTAGACTCGTCTCAGGATTTCCGTGTCGCGGTTTGAAGTCCCCTCGCTTGAGGCATCCCAGTTGTTCGGATCAAGATGAAGTCCCATCTCGTGCGCAAGACGAAAGGCCATGCCAGCGAAAAGCCAGCCTTTTGAAGTATGGCCTACACCAATTTCTCGATATCCCAGTAGGGCTAGTGCTTGGAGAGTGGTGAGCTCCGGACTATCAAGGTCCGCGTAGATGAGTTGCTGAGCCTGGTGAGCAAAAATGTCGGAGACTGAGCGAAAGTCGTCGAGCTGCATGGCGCCTAAAGAACAGATGGCGAAGAGCAGAGCATCCGAGTAGTATTTCCCTGAGCCCACGTCGTAGTCTCTCAGGAAGTATTCTCGGTAGATGAGCATGTGGAATTGATATTGGTACTGAAAATAAGCGGCCATGCATGTCTGCGACGTCTCGTCGTGCGGTGCGTATACAAAGTTTGCATCACTCGGGCTGCTACTGGCGCTTGTCTCAGGTATGCCTCCCATTGTCATGGCGGATGTAGAATTGGCTTCAAGGGGAGGACTCATGTCATCTGGTGATAGCGAGACATCTTGCGAGAGGTGGATGTGAAAAGCACTGGTGCCTCCAAAGAATTGTGTCGCATGGCTTGACCGAGGTCTTCTCAACTGTCCAGAACGAACCTGAGCAGCCACTATTTTAGGGTCGGTGTTTGGTTTTGCATGCTCAGTTGTTGCCTTTTGTGACATGTCTAGTGAGGTTGGTGGTGAGAGTGCGATCTCGGACAACATGTCGTCCCTCTCTGCACTGTCCGCAATGGCGAGCTTGCGGATGAGTAACTCGAGAGACGCCACTTGGCCCTCCAAAGCTTGAACATAGCCTTTTGATATAGGCCTTTTGGGGTAATTAGTGAGAGTTTTTGGCGAGGTGTAGACAGAGTCATACCGCTGCTTCTCCCCGCTGCCGCTGAGGATACATTCTGTGCCAGCCTTGATGCAGCGTGAGCATGGGCGTTTTCGATCACATTTTATCTGATAGATTATTAGAGAGATATTTCAGAGTCAGAGGCGTATATATGCACCTTGCGGCGGCGACATCGCTCACAGCTGCAGTGATGGTTCGAGTCAGCAGATGAAAGCGGATGAGGGGAATATAAGACTAACGATATCTTGATGGACTCGCCCATGGGTGTTTCCTCCATGATGAGAAATGTGGAGAGTAATCTTTATATGATTTAAAACCTGTGTTTTATCCTCTGTTATTGAGAAGCAATCACCCATTGGGGAATAAAAGGTGGTTTGGTTGGTGATAGAATGGATGGTTCGTTACGGCGCCAAAAATAGTAAGCCCCTGTCAGCGACCTGTAGTGTACTTGTCACTTGACCGTGCTAGGCCTTATATAACAACAAGTTACATTATGGCATCAGTATATCTGTTTATATGTTATTTGATAAAATACCTTTCTCCGATAAGGATGAATTTAAAATACAAAGCTAGAGCAATCCTGAGATGCAATTGATAAAGTATTGAAATCAACACTGAGGTTCCATCTATGCACTATGCAGCTTAGGGTAGGCTTAACTGCTGCAAGGGCTCTGCATCGCATATCATACATCATTGCCTTGAGGCACAGCTTAAGGTGTTGGTCATCACATGCCATAGCCTTGAATCTTCGACTCCTGGTTCACTCAGCCATCGCTTGCCTGTTGATTTAATTTCCGGTGTTCCGTCTTACTGCAGTATGTATGGACAGGCGCCTGGTGAATAGCCTGTAACAACAGTCAATGACCAACACCATCACGTCACGATACATGTTGCTAGGTAGTATTCAAGGTTATTCCGACAAGTCACAACAGTCAAGACGAGATGCAAAAGCAATTCCCTCAGTCATTGATAGTACCAGCACGGACTGTTTAGAGAAACACAGCATGTATCTGTGCTTGACCCTCGATCCACAATAGATTGGACAAACTACCTAGGCATGTCCGAATAGAGACACCAGCACGTTGATTACGGGTTCTTTTAATGTTGTCTTGGGAAGGATGGGAAAGCTACGGCCGTGAGCGATTAGGAACTTTTGGGTGATAGAGCTGAAAGGGTAGTGAGTCTTGGCATTTAGAGTACCTACTGGAGGGGTTAATATTAAAGATTGGGGGTTAAAATGTGTTTTAAGAGAGGTGATTCTTTGTGTCTTTGCTACTGGTCAGCTCTCTATCATTTTAAATGCTACAGCGAGTCAGACAGAGTGCCTATTGCAACAAGACCATCCCTCCAAGATGAGTTCTTGTTTTAGGAAATGGCCGACGAGTTATCTAGATTACAACTGTACAATAATAAGGCCATCTTCAATAGACTAGGACCGATGCCAACAAGGTAGCATTCTGCCCTACGCCGCAATCTGCAACATGGCCCGGTGACTGCGGCTCCATCTCTCTTTTCGCATGACCTGAGAATGAATCCTTGTTGGTGACTTGAAAGGGTAAAAGGGTCCAGCCCGTCCATCTTTTGACTCGAGGTTGTGGGTTCCTACAGTAGCGTTAAATTGTGTCCAATCATGTCCGTAGTGCTGCTCATCGCCCCTGTACCTGCGGCTATGGCTCAGTGGCTGCATCGCTAACGGTTACCCGAACGCCTGCCCGCCCGAGCATTTACAGTTGCAAACGCTAATTCAGCCTCTAGGTACTTGAATCTTTAGATATATATACCATCGCAACTCATCACTCTCTCGTTGTCTGATGCGACCGACGCGACTTTGGACTAAACAATAGAGTCTCATAACAGAAGACACAGCCTGGCTCTGGACACGGCAGGTAACAGTCACCTCTTGGCTGCAGCTACCACTCTACGTATCAGCTCACCCTAACCGCTCACGAATTCCCCTGTACATGATCCTTGTAGTTCTTCATGCACGGGTGTGGCGGCCGACTAGGATTCTTGAAAGCTAAAAACCGAATCCGTTTACACGAGGGGAATAGATAAATATAAACAAGGGTATTTTTATGATGGAACTAACAGTCAGTTCTCTCCTGTAGACTACGACCAACAAGGCATGACACGATATCCCCTGGAGCAGGGCAGAAAGTCTTGGTATCTCTGCTGCATTGCCTTCCATGTACATGTAATGTAAATATGGGTATCCGTGATCCATTAAGCATTGTCAGCTTCCAGCTATTAAACCCACCGATCCCCTGCTCTGTTTTTCTTTGCTCGGGTTCCGTTCGTTCAATGCCCAAGAGTTTTATTTCTTGGCTACCCCATCATTTTAACCTGATACGTCCAGCGTTTAACTACCCGTTGACAATTCCGTGAATATTCATATACACCTATATCTCACTCTCCGGGACGCTCCTTCGTCTCTCGAGAAACTCGCCATTCAGAGATATAATGACGGCCGCTCCAAAACGACAGGATCCAATCTCTGAAGAAGACTCTGTTCATAATCACAACGAAACGACAGCACCTACGAAAAAGCCCAGTCGGAAAAAATGGTTCATAATCGCCGGGATTGTGGTTTTTGTTGTCTTGGTGTTGAGTTTAACGTTGGGACTGTACTACGGACTTAAGAAGAAGGTGAGCTCTTTTCTACTTCGTATCTCAAGTAATCACATACCTATCTATTATTTTTGGTCGAGCCTTTTCTCTGGAACGCGACTAAAGTGTCTTTTCTTAAAGGAGCACGGCGTCGTTAATGACAGTGCTGCCAAAAATAACGCCGATACTTCACAACCCAGCAATGTTCCAGACAAAAACTCGAATGATAGTGATGATGATGATAATAATGATAACGATAATAACAATGACAAGGGAAATGATAATGGAAATAGCAAGGGAGAGAGCTCCAATGAAAGCACGAAAAAGAAAGATGGTCCCTTTGTTGACTTGGGTTACTCTCAATATGAGGGCAATGTCCTCTCCAGCGATATCTACGAGTATCTGGGCATGCGCTATGCCAAATCCCCTTCTGCTGACATGCGTTGGAAAACACCCGTCGAGCCAGACTCTACAACTGGAGTCTTGAAAGCTCAAAAGGTATACACCCTTACAATCTATATAAATGACCTACTTCTTACATCTCTCGCAGTACGCCCCTTTCTGTCCAGGAGTCAATGACCGTCTTGGATCAACCATCGACGAAGACTGTCTCTTCGTCAACGTCTGGGCCCCAGCAAACGCAACCTCGGACTCGAAACTTCCTGTCATGGTCTTTTTCCAATCCGGCGGGTACATCAGGAACGCATCTCCCTACATCAACGGTTCCGGACTCGTCACTGCTTCCAATAATAGCATCATATATGTCAACTTCAACTACCGCGTTGGACTATTCGGCTTCTTGGCTGGGAAGGAGATTAAGGAGGATGGCGACTTGAACGCCGGTCTGCTGGACCAGAGGTTTCTTCTGAAATGGGTTCAGGAGCATATTGAAGATTTCGGTGGTGACCCCAAGCGTGTCATTCTTCACGGTCAATCCGCTGGAGCTGGATCAGTGGCTCTTCAACTCGCCGCCTACGGTGGTAAAGACGAGGGCCTCTTCGCGGGTGCCATCGCCGAATCAGTCTTCATGCCTGGCCTGCCGAAACCTGACGAAATACAGTACCAATTCGACCGAGTCGTCAACGCAACAGACTGCTATGAAGAGGACGATACGTTGGCGTGCCTCCGGGGGATGGATTCGTCAACTCTGCAAGCTCAAAACATAAAGGCTCCTTTTGACGGACGGGACTACCGCTCCTACTTCTACTGGGCTCCCACCACCGATGGCGACATGTTCCCAGACTTTCCCTCCGAACTCTACAAAAAGGGCGATTTTGCCAAGGTGCCACTGCTGACCGGCTCTTGTACCAATGGTAAGTTTTCAAGACTTGACCCCTTTTCTCCATTACAAAATACTGACTCAATACTCAGAGGGCTCCAACTATGCTGTCAACGCAGGCAGCTCAGCCCAATTCATCCGATACATGCAAAACGAATACCCCTATCTCACAACCGAAAACACCGAAACCATCTTGGAACTTTATCCCAAGGAGCCCGCCCTTCCAAAGCACGACATCTGGTTCCCCTCGGCCTCTCGCGCATATGCTGAGGTCACCTTCGTCTGCCCTACGAACAACATGCTCGACGCCTACGCTGAACACGCCGACCCCGGAACTCTCTGGTCTTATCGCTATAACGTCCAGATCACAGAATTCATTGAGGATGGCCTTGGTGTTCCTCACGTTGCAAACGCACCTGCGGTCTTTGGCCCCGACTACACTGCTGCCAAGGCTGGACCTAGCTATCGCACCTACAATGCGCCCATGATACCTGTTGTGCAGAGTTACTGGATCAGCTTTGTCCACAACCTCGACCCCAACAAGGATCGATACGAAGGAACCCCCAAGTGGGAGAACTGGGGAGATGATCAACGCCGCCTGGTGTTCGAATTGAACAACAACACCATGGAGAGTGTTGACCAGGGTCAGAAGGACCGTTGCCAGGCTTGGCTCGACATGAGTGATTCTACCAAGCAATAACGATGTTTACGACTCACAAGCCCTCGCAACGGTAATCTACTTGATACCCACAGTACATAGACAACATAAATAATACAAACATACTTGAATTTATTCTATATTATGTCGTCGACATCTCACTTGTAGCACCGGTCATGTTCAAGCTAACCAACAGAATGTGCAACTCCATTGCAGTGGACGCCAATTAATAACCATACCTACGTTGTGGTCCTCCACCAGCCTATGAAGCTGTACTGTTGCCATCCATTGTTTGCATTGAGAAGCCCCACCCATCTCTGTACAACTGGTATCACCACCATGCTATATTCCATCCTTCGACTATTGCCGTCGATTCGATGTTCTCCTCATCAACTTCCGTACTGTCCGCTTCAGTTCCAACACCCATCGCTTCACTCGCAGCGTCTTGTTTTTTAGTCGTTGCGCCAACAGCACAGTGATCTGGCTAGGTGCCAGGGTAGATTCGTCCGAACTATCAGAAATAAGGTCGCAACCCAATGTTGCTGGATCGATTTCATGAATATTGGACGTAGCCATCAATTCTCTACCTTTTATCTCCATCACCCCATTTGCTTGAAGACCAGACGTCTTGTACCTCAGTGGTCCCGGAATGGGTCTACTGACGAAGTCCTGTTGCTGGCGGTCGAATGAATCTGGACTACCCTCGAGATTTGAGCGGGGCACTAACTCGGCCATCACTATTCCTTTTGTCGGAGACGGATAGGAAATGTCGAATTGGTCTGATATTTGTGGTGAATATATTCGCGCAGTACCCTCGTCAATGTTCGAAAGCCTGCCGGAATTGAACTGAGCCAACTGTTCCTCAAGTGGTTCTTCAAAACTGGACCTGTCTGACGAGGCTTCTCCCTGAGTATCTCCCAACTCTAGGAGTGACTTGCATTGCCGAATACTCTCCTTGCGTACATTGATATCATCTGATTCCATCAACTTACTGCTCACACGGTTGCGAGATACCTTGAGCTTAAGTCTGGGCTTGACAGGACTACTGGAGCTTCTTCCCGTGACTTGGGGAGAGTCAGCAATCCATTTGCTGTGAAGCCCACTTGACTGAGATGACTTCACGCGAACTTTAAATCGCGATTGACTCATTTGATGTTGACCCTGTATCCGCTGATGGTACGGTGTTCTCAAGTCATTACCACTGAACTCAGGCTCTAAGGACGTCTCACCGGTACTATTTCCTGACCCAACCGCAATAGAGGTATTGACAAGGCTGCCGCCAATATTTGTGTGAGCTTGGATATCCTCAAATGAGGCCGCACAAGAAGTTCGGTTGTTAGACTGCGTCTCATGGGGCAATGGTGGTAAGGCCTTCATTAGTTGGGGTATGCTGTTCGATAGTCTCAGCTGATGTGCAGGTGAGATCGGGCTGGGTGACAGAATCTTTGCATGGGCCTTCGATTCCTGCACATCCTGTTCAGTTGTAACTTGTTTGTTTGCATGATCTTGGTCTCCAATATTTGTGCTAGCATTGAGAGGATGTTGTCCCGGGTAAGATGGTAGCTTTCTAGCCGTCCCATTCTCTTTCATTTGTGGCCGCTGTCCCTCGAGGCATGGAGCTGTCGCTTTGGAGGGAATACGAGTGACACCGTGAACAATTTGGCCATCCTCGACGACTGTAGCATCCTCTGGTTTATCCCATACCCAGTCCAAGTCACTCGAGCCACTAGATTGAACAGCTGACACATGTTTCGCTGGAGTTAAATTTGCAAGATTGTTTTCCTTGACCAGGTCCCCTTGGGGGTTTGTACCCGTGCCACGCAACGCAAGCTCGCTTGATATCTTCGACTTATCGTGGGACTCACGATGGCTTGGAAATACAATATCACGAGAACCTGTCTGCTTTGACTAGAAGTACTTGGGCTCCACTTGATTTATTGCTGGTTGTGGTTGGACTGGCGGTGTTGATGGATATCTTCTTTTCGTTGGTATTGAATTATGCTGGTTACTCGTGCCACCATTGAGTTCACCGATGAGTCGCCGGTGAACACTGGATACCGACAGAGCTGACTTAATCTCATTGCTTTTACGCCAAGGAAAGGTTGCATCGTATTCGTCTGCACATTAGTTAGTATCATACAGTCGTTGCTAGTTCACTGTACCTTTGTCTTCAGTGTCGATTTCTATGCTTGTATCCTGTATGGGGTTTCCTTTTAACATGTGCTTGAAGCCTCTGCCAGGAGAACAAGCTGGTGACCCATTTAGTAGTTGGTCCGAGAAGGTCTCTTCGCAGTCTTCTGTGTAGTCGTAGTAAACTGAACAGGGAGACCGGGTAGGCTGCATAGAGCCATCTGACGATTTTCCCTGATACATTTCTACTATAGAAGTCAAGCTAGCCGAGCGAATACTTTGGTCCTCTGCAACAAACTGGCGATAGGCTGATTCGGGGGATGGCTGTACCATGTCGCCCAGTGCCCCTGAGGAGTCTACTCCTGATCTGTAATAGGGTGCTGATGATGTGCGCATAGGCAGCGAAGAAGCTGAGCGACTATACTCTGGTCTCAAAGACAAAGGGGGGTATTGGCGATACCTGCGGCGGCCTCTCGTCATGTAGGAACCAGAAGTTGTGCGCTGTAGAGGTGAAGTTAGACCTCAACAAGAGATAGAGAGAGTGGAATCAAGATACTGACGTGTGCGGACCTGTCAATCTCGACCATTCTTCTGTAATCAACGAGGCCGTTATCTGTCACTGCTGGCGAAGAAGGTCGAACCCCAGGCCGTTTCAGACGCGCTGGGTATGGAAATGGTGAGCGAGGACGTTGAAGTCCACTGTTGCTTCGCTGACTGCCGAAGGTCCCTGAGGATTTGTAAGAAGGCACTCGCCTTGAACTACAAGTTGTCCCGGAATGCGAACGCTGATCCTCAGAAGCCGGCGAGTAAGATCTGGAATAGGGGGTCTGAGAACCGCCGTATAGTGAAAGAATCTCGGAAGTAGGGTCTCGATATGAGGGCAGCAATTTACGGTCGTCTCTTGTTGCACCGTATTTGGAGCCATCATGTCGAGACTGAGACTGCCGTTTTTTGTCTCTGTGGCTAGCCCTTGAGCGAGGTAGGTGATGGCGCGTACCTAAAGATGGCAGATTGATAGAATAAATGCCCAGGTCGCCCGTCTCTGTAGTCGTTTTAAGCATACTCTCGAGAGGTCCAGGAGGGCGGAGAAGGACAGAAGTCTCATTCAAGCTCTGGAAGGGTAACCGCGGCTGAGATGGAGATCTTTGTCTTGGAGGGTTGGAAGTGCTTTCATAAGTGCCATAAGTGCTCTGAAGCGAAGATTGGCTAACTGATCTGTGTCTGGGGCTGTTTAGAGCCATAATCACTGATGAACAACTTGATGGATACTGGAGATGGGAATGATAAGATAGCACAATGAATATTGGATTGGATCGAGGGATCAAGAAGACCAAGAAAGCTGGTGTGGGTTACTCTGACCCGAAATGATAGAAGACTCAAGCTGATGTTGAAGCATCCTCAACAGAATGTGTTGGTGGACGAGGAAACATAGCTGAGATCATCTTGTCAAACAGAAAAGGAAAGCATAAAACATCCGCGGCAAGAGGAGGTACTTGGTCTTTCCTTGGGAGCCATTTTCAACTTGAAAAGCCTTCCTGTTTGGTGTTTGATACGATCAAGGCAAGAGCAATTCACACTTGTTGCCGCATGTGTTTCAGTTACCTTTGAGGAAGGAAGTCAATTGCCAAGGTCGACGCTCAGTCTTTCTACGTGAGCTGAACAAATACAGAGTACTGCTAGCAACCATATTAAAACTACCTACGGATAGGTGCTAAAAATAATCCAGCTGCCTTATTAAGTAGTTTACCGAACGTTGAGTTAGATTTGCTTCTTAATCTTCCATGTCTTAGACATGGATCTAATGTCTTTTTGCAAAACCCTTGCTAGTTCTACTTCCGAACGTTGAAGAAACATCGCGTTCATCTTGGTTAATTGACATAACCGGATTTTAATCTATTTGGGAAGAAGAATCATCTCGCACGTGATGAAAGTTACTTTAGCGCCGGACGAAGCCATCACCAATTCTTTGGAACGAGATAAAGACCCACCTTACCGAGGGGCCGAATTTCTTGACGGCGCAAGGATCGACAAGGTTCTTACCACTCATGTAGATCAATGGGAATCCGAGGCTGGCCATTCGTGCAGTGTGAAGCGAAGCGAAGCGAAGCACAAGATACCATCTGCACATTGATTGGAATGGCCAACATTAACTTTTGGCTGGGTATAAATTAAGAACATGCAAACCATTGACGAGCACTAATCGACGTGAGTGGCGTCACATCTCTTCGTAAATAGTATCATTGGGCGTTAAGATTTATGCCACCACATAAATTGACACGAATCGTTGCGTCTTGTGCATTAGTAGCTAGTTTCCTTGCTGTGAATAAAGCCGGTTGCCACTTCGCTGTGTCTGTGCGATAAGCCAATACATTCCGTTATTTTCACCGCTGATAAGGGTTTCTGTATGTTGCAGTTCTGTAATCTGTACTGTGATAGAAGATGTGCTGCAAGTTTCTACCTGCGAGATTAAACTATAAATTAAAGCATAAACGCGAGATAGGTCAATTACGCTCTTCCGAGTCATCTCCGTGACTGGCCTTGTGACATGAGCAAGGTCCAGGCTTCATTTCATGCCCGTTGCCCTTGTAAACAATCGTTGTGGTTGTGTAGCGTGACTCATTATTGCACTACGCATCGGACATCCAGAACCTCAAGTGCTTTGTCCATCCCCTTGGCAAGGGCCATTGACCGGAAACTGTGAGGACGGGGACCGGAACCCCGTACCGAAAACGGGCTGCCGCATTGAGTCTAAGCCAATACATCTGACTCGGCAACAGGGTTAAATTAGCACAACATGGGGCCGGTGGCACTTCTCGAAGTGTTTCCCACCAAAAGCGTCAACTCGATGCCCAGATGTGGCTTACCCTGGGCCACCCTTCGAGATTTTCCCTTCTGTGGATGAGTCTGGCCTGCAAATCCTGGCAATGTCTGGCTCCCAACTGGCCACCGTACCACCCCCGCAGTCCGTGCAGCCCACTTGGTAGGTCCCACGATTGCTTGTCCAAGTCTAGTCAGGGGTCTATATCGCACACTTGCAGCGCCATCTCTTGTTCAACCTTGAACTAGGCTCGGAAGCACATGGTCAACGGGTCTCTGGATTTGAACAAAAGGGAACCCATACCCTCTCGCCTGACTCCAGAAAGTAAAAAGTCAACAAACTATCAACAGTAAACAGAACAGGTAGCCTCGTTTGGCTTTCTGCTTGGATAGTTGTTCACATTCCTTTGATCTCATCTTTGAACTTTCGATCATACTGGTATAAACCGTGTCTCAAACTCGATCAACATCTTTGACTTGAAATCAACGACATTCCCAGAGCTGAAAACAGCTTGCCATGCCCCAAATGGCAGACCGACGACCCGCCCTCACACTCCCGCTCCCAGACCGGGAGCAAAGTGACTTTCAACGACCTCAGTCTTCTCTCCAAACTCCACCGATACGCAGTCCCCGATTTCGTGAAGACTTCGACGCACCATTCTCAGTGGATATTATGAACGCCTCGAGAACAACTCTCGCAACCGATACCATGAGTTATCCTTCAACTGGTACCAACAGTCGCAACAGTTTCGGATATGACGAAGCACCACCCCAATATCTCCGGAACGCATCTTGGGAATCAGAGACCAAGCGTCGTTCAAAGGTCAATGATCGTATTCTGGAATGGGCCAAGAAGTCGTGGGGCGCTGTTCGAACTCGCTCCGACTCCAAGTTTGACTACTTCGACAGCCATTCGGTACAAAGTCCAACCAGCGATATAATGTCGCCTTCGTCAGAAAACATTACCCCGTCAGAGCCTGATGGTTCTCAAGCAGCCAACGATTACACTCGAGCTGTTGTTACTGTCACTGGAACGGCCAGCTCAAAGGCAGGATCGAAGTGATGGGTCGATCTAAACACCGGATCCCCAATCTTAATTGTTAATAACGTGGGATTTCGCTAGTAACGAATAATGTCGGCGTTAGGAGGCACTTTGTTTCTGTTTGGCTCCATGATATGATCAATGGAAAGGCCAGGCGGACTGTATTTTAGGATTGAAGAGGAAACCAGACCTCGATACGAGGCATATCCTCAGAACACACCGCCTCCAATAATAAAAAGGCGTTCTTCTTCCCTCTTTGCCCACTGAATGATCTTGTTTGCTCCCTGTGTTATGGTTGCCCTCGACACGTTGGGACCTGCTACACAATAAAACTCGAAAACAGGCGTAGTCCATGCCAGCGAAGTCGCATCATCCCCGACTGCATGCAAAACCTTAAGATGCGAGTGTTTGGCGTGGATTGATGCATGTAGCTCATGGTAGGTCGTCATTAATCTCCTGCGGGAAACAAGGCCAGTGAAGTGTGGTTCCAATGATGCCATACAGAACTGCACGTTGGCCCGAGATTTGTAAAGGAAATGGCTAACCTGACTACCAGGTGCAATCTCATGAATCTTGGGCCGGCCGGCGCGAGTGGCGTTCTGAATGATAGCCAATGTTCCATTCTTAGCAAGCTGCTGAGCAACGTTGTCGCGCATTTGCTTTAGCTCAAAGAAGCTCTCGCGATCAGGGCTCACGAGGATCATCGCGATTTCCTCGTCAGACGAGCGTCCCTGGGCTGCAGCAGGAGAGCTGGCTTGCTCACCAGAAGTACCGTCGAAGAAACTGACGTACATATAGAGATAACCTTTGTTGTTGAAAGCGGGGAGACAAATAGGAATCCAGTTCTCGCCGCCACCCCCTTTGACGCCGTCACTTTCGAAGAGCATGTTGAAAATGAGTTGCAAATCGCTGGGGTGAAGTGAATGACGACGAGGCCGAATGACGCTGACAAGCTTCCCACCAGCCACAATAAGACCGTATAACAACTTTTCAGCTCGTAGTTTTAGGAAAGTGTTATTTATAGCATGTCGTTGGGACTTTCGAAGTCGAAGACACTCCAGGGAACCAAGCAGCGCCGAGGATGAGCCTTTTGTAAACGTGTCGGCCAAGGATGACAGGAGACCCTCGGTTCCTTCAAGGGGTTTCCTCAAATCTGTCGAGGGCCTATTGGCAAATATATGAGTTAGTCTGGGCAGTGTCAACGTTGACAATATTTGCATATATAGCGCATCCAGCTGTGCTTGTATCTGCGAATCACTTTCACCCAGCTTGCTGATAGCAACAAAGTAGAGCGGGCCTTTAGTTAAAATAACGAAGCGGGTGTCTCCCGCGGAAAAGCCTTGGAGAGGGTTTTTGGCGCCTTCATAGAATGATATGATGGTTTGGACAACGCCCATGGAGGAGTTGATCAGACTCAAATCTCCATATCGGCTCCAGATGGGCTTTCCGGCCGATGATAGGATCAAGTAGTGTTTTAGCTTTGACTTCCAGAGACGCAAAACGTCTTCCTCGGCATCTTCGTCGTATTCCTCTGGGAGAGGGTCAAATTCGCGATGGAATTCAACAAACCGGTCATCTGCGCCTATTCTGCCTTTCTCGAAAGGGAGAACGGAAGCCGACTGGGTGCGCAACATCTTCCAAGCAGGGCTTTTCTTGTGCAACTCGCCAGCAAGCAAACTTGCAATATCTCCAGCAGGTCGCATCGTTGGTGCAAAACTCATTATGCTGGCTGTTTCGTCCACCTCGGCGCTAGCACTGCTATCATGTCGATTGGGAGAAGCACCACCACTGTCAGCGGGGCTCGGGATAGTGTCGGGGCCGGGAGTCGAAAATGTCCCTCGTGATCCATCGGGAAAGGACAATGTTTGTATTTCAACAGGAGTTATTGCTGTCGTCGCCTGGCCTTGTAAAGATCCTGGATCAGTAGCATTCGTAGATGGCCGAGGTGGTAGAGGAGGTCGATAATCTTCGTCCGCAGGGGAGATAGGCTTCGGGTTTACACTGTCAGAGTCCATGATTGCGCGTAGCTCGCTTCTCGCATTTCTTGGAAAATCAACCGGTTATAGAGACAAGACTCGGAAGATTTTCTACAGCCAGAATCGTACGACCTGGAAATCTCCCGTAGGCATTGGTCGATGCCATTATACCATCTTGGGTGAAGCTGGGGTTTATCAAGAAGTGATGATACTCGAGAGGAAAGAGGAGGTCCATGGGCCGAGGAATGACGCGCTGGAGGGGCGGTGGCAGCCTCGCGCTAAGGGGTTCAAGGCTTGGAAGCTTAAGCCAATCAAAGTCTTGAAACAATATACAGCTCCGCTGTTCTTCAGGGTGTTTCAGTGGGTGCAGCTCGAAGCTACATGTATGCTCCACGTAGCCTTCCATTACATCAATGTGCTTGCCTGTGATTGCAACTATTCGTGCTTGAACTGCCAGAAGCACTATCACGCTCTTTGCTCACCAGCGATGCCTTTTGGTGCTGTCGTGTTACTGGAATTAACCTGATGTCCTTCGTTTCGTTGTCAATTGTAATAGTCAGTAGCCATGGCTCTTGAGCCCGGATCCGGTCGTCGCTCAGTGTCTCCAGAGAGCTCAGGTCGAGACTCCCCCATTCCACGACAATGGAGGAACCAGCTCGGTGAAGGTATGTATGCGCTTCTGTCCTTGTGGCTATTGTTCCAATTTCTAACTTAAAATGCAGAGGACTATGCTATCAAGGATAAATCGTATCGCAAATATGCCCACGGAGTTGACAGAGCACTTGTATTATTCGAAACTGCTCTAGAAGAATGGGCCGACTACATATCGTTTCTAAACAAGCTTTTGAAAGTATGCTACTCGAACTCTCCTGGCTCCATGGCTGTCAACTAACCGATCAAGGCTTTACAAGCTCGGCCAAAATCGGTCAATGCGATTCCATCTAAGGCGACTGTCGCGAAACGACTTTCTCAATGTCTTAACCCCTCTTTGCCATCTGGTGTGCATCAAAAAGCCTTGGAGTTGTATAACCTGGTATTCTCAGTCGTTGGGAAAGATGGCCTATCAAGAGACCTTCCGCTATACCTGCCAGGGCTAGCCACAGTCCTCTCCTTTGCTTCGTTGTCTGTACGAGCACCCTATCTCGACCTCCTCGAACGGCACTTCCTCGGCATCGACCCTCGATCACTCCGCCCAGCAATGAAATCCATGATTCTTGCCCTACTTCCAGGATTAGAAGAAGAGACGAGCGAAGACTTTGAACGGACACTACGCTTGGTTGAGAGCTTCAAGCATGCAATTAGGCCATCATACAGCGAAGAGATCACTGAACAACATTCTTCGGGTGATACCTTCTTCTGGCAATGCTTTTTTCTAGCTTCGATAACCAGCCAGAGCCGTCGCTCTGGTGCACTTGCATACCTGATACGATTCTTGCCAACCTTGGGACCACAGGTCACCCCTGAGGACAAGACAGCACAAAGCAACACCAACGAGGACATTCAAAGCAAGCTCGCCACCGTTGTCACGTCACCAGAGCCGGGCCTGTTGCTGCGATGTTTTGCGAGTGGTCTCTCGGATGAGCAGTTACTAATCCAACGTGGCTTCTTGGACCTGTTGGTTTCTCATCTCCCCCTAAACGCGCATGTCATTCAATCGCGGGTTAAACCAGATGATCTTGAATTGCTTCTCAAAGCCGCTGTTGGTGTAGTCACTCGGCGTGAAATGAGCTTGAACAGACGCTTGTGGGCGTGGCTGCTAGGGCCCGAACCGATAACTGAACATGATCATAGTGGCGAGACTCCAGGCAGCCCTCCTGCAGATCAACACAGCTTTGCAGCCTCAAGAACTCATTATTTCGAGGACTTTGGACTACGACCTTTGACAAGATCCATACTACAAATGATAAAGAGCAGCTCTCATAATGCTGCCAGTGAACGCGCCAAGCCTTATAGAATATGCCTCTCATTGATGGATAGGTGGGAAATTGGCGGCTTAGTTGTACCTGAAGTCTTTCTTCCCATGATCGAAAGCGTGCGACACTTCAAAGATCATGCCTCAAGCAAATCAGAGTTCAACGAAATCTTGCCAAGCGCCAGTACTTTCTTTGATGGCATTGAGAGTGGGCTCATCTATGGTGAAATTGCCGGACTTCTTGCACAGGCTCTAGGTCCAGGATCCCTCGGCGCACACGAGCGGAAAGACAAGCTTTCGCTGGTAAGCTTCATCTTGGCAAATTTCAACGTTAGAGAGGAAGAAATGGTCACAATTCATGCTCCTCTATGCTGCTTGACCGCTCTGGCTATGCTAGGAGATTTCAAAGAACGTATATCGACGCACGGAAGCGCAGATTCGCAACTGCTCTCTCTGTCCAGCCAGGCCCAGAGCGTTGCCCTCTCACTTTTAGACCTTATACCAGAAAGAGTGTTCCCTGATATCACAGAAGATCTGAAGAACGAGAGAAGCAACTCGACCCTACCTTCCAATGGCGAGATATTGAAAAAGTCACAGAACTTTTATGTCAATGAGCAGGGTAATATTGAGGCATCCCCACCGCCCTTCAGTGCTTCGACAATAGGACAGACTATTCTAGACAAGGCTGCTCAGTTCGTCTGTCAAGATCTAGGGTCTTCCGAGGCTGACCTCAACGCTTGCGTCAGGCTCCTCGTTCACGCAGTATACAAGACTCCAAAAACATATCAAGTCAAGGAAAAACAACTCCTAAAGCTTATGCGTGACCTTCTCGAGCAACCAGACATTATGGCGTTCCCTTCTTTCTCAGCTATCTTACAGCTATCAACTCAGCTGTATGACGCTGAGCGGATCGAGACAACCCAACTCTCGAGCCTGATACCTCTTCTAGTCCGGCATGCCTGGGCATATCTTTCGGCATCTGAGCCAAAGTACCATGTGGAAGCAGTCAGGGGTTTATGGCAGTTGCAATCAGCTCTCTCGACATCCAACCGTGATATCGAAGCGGCGCTTTCCAGTCTTATCATTGCACAAGACACTTCCCGCTTTCGTGGCGCCGAGCCTGTAGACAAGGGTCGTGCTTTGAGTGTATTGTGGTCGCACACCCTCCAAGACAACGCCCCAGCCGAACGGAGGGGTTCGAAAACACCGGTCCATGATATCAAGAGCCTTCCTCGGCTTGCTGGAGCAGACAATTACGAAGTCATGCTCACGCAGCCGTTTTTCCTTATACTTGATGCTCTGGAAGATGACCGGACCCAACTCTACATGGCGGTAAAGTCATGGTTGAATACCATGCTGGGTATTGATCGGTAAACATTGTGCCTTCTACGGATAATGCTTCTTGACTAACCCATCGCAGGCTCTTTCTAATATTCGTTTCTAAGTTGTCTGAGATACCGTTTCTACAGACACTGGCACAAAGTGACGTGAAGAGCGATCAAGCCTCAACATCGTTCTCCGAGAGCGAAGACCTAGATCTTGCCCTTTACTACTTACGGACCCTGTCAAACGTACTGGCGTGTGCTGGGGAAATTTCTTGGACTGTGCTGGTGTCCAAGCACGTTTCTTTCCATGGCCATCACATACAGATCAGCTGTAAGTCGCTCATTTATAAGTTAAACAACAACATTCTGACACAAAACTAGCTGGAGGCGAAGAGCATGAAATGACATTACAGGAGTTCTTCGTTAATGTGTGCATGAGATGCATAACGACAAATCCCACCGAAGCGGTCACACAGGGGTCTGACGATCGTGTCAACCAACTATACCGATACGCTCTTAGCCTCCTTCACAAGTTTCTCAATAGCCCCTTCGCTGCTCATCTATCAGCCCAACATCTTGAGAACGTGCTTATCGAACGACTTAAGAAGTCGCTTCAAGGCTCCGATGCATATGTACAGGTTCTCTTGCTTGATGTAGTTTATGATACACTAAAGCTTCGAGACATTGCTCCCATTGAAGCTCCGGCGTCTCCCATATCTGAACGAAGGATGTCATCATTTGATCCCCGAGGAAGTCGCCCATCACTTTCAGCACCGGAAGTCCGACAAAACGTGACACCGCCACCTCAACTTCTTCAATGCCTTCAAGATGGTCTCAGCTCGCCCAGCAGCCGCCCAGTCCTCGATAGCTGGGTTGCTTTTGTATCCGAGTGCCTGCCATTGTACTCGGATTCCATCTTCCAAGTAGTTATTCCTCTTGTTGAGACACTTTGCAAGGAAATCGACATGACCTTTGCCAATTTGAGGGGAACATTTTACTCGAACTCTCTCTCCATCGGCGGCGAGAAACAATCTCCCGAGTCTACACTGATCTTTCTGCTCAATGGCCTCGAGCAAGTGCTAGCAAGAGCGCATCAGCGACTTCTGAATGAAGAGGCTCGTACACAGGTAATTAAGGGCCCCGACCAGCCCCAATCACTCTTTGGAAGTATGGTATCAAATGTCTGGCAGTCAGACAACACTCAATCCCGCAGTGCTACAGCAAACGATCGACTGACTGTCCATCTGGCCTTCCAAGACGCGGTTCGCATTTGCTACAAGATCTGGACATGGGGCCAGGGTGATGACTCAAGTAAACAAGATCAGGGCTCCTTTGGGTCGTTCAACTATACATCTCTGCGCATGCGCAATCGCTCTAGAAGGCTTCTGGAACATCTTTTCGCTGCGGAGAGCCTCGAGTGTCTTGAGACTGTCATTGCTAGTTGGAAGCAATCGACCGAGGAAGGGGAATCCACCCAAGTTTTCAATATGCTATCAGCATTAGAGGCATGTCGACCAAAACACTGTATTCCGGCCCTCTTTGGTGCCATCTACCGACGTACAAGCGCTGGCAACGCCGACCCCGCATCAAAGTCGACGATGACAATTTCTTTGCAAGATACCGATCTCGTCAAGTTCCTGGTGGAGTATACAAAGACATTGGATGATGATGCTATGGACGAGATCTGGCAGGACTGCATGGCATTTCTCAAGGACCTTTTAACAAACCCATTTCCGCATCGGCAGACATTACCAAATCTTCTAGAATTCGCTGCTCTTCTGGGAGAGAAGGTCGACAATACCAACTTTGGGGAACAAAGACGAATGAGAAAGGAACTAGGGGTATGCCACAGACTTGAGATACCCACTTGCCGAATTGTTTGCTGACATCACTTTAGGACACCTTCATTCGTCTACTTGCTGCTCTGTTCACTACCAGGCCTATTGCATTTGCAGATCCAGCAATGTCAAGCGGCGGCATCCCCAAATCCGATTCCGGTAATACAATCAATGGATACGGCGATGGACCAGATGATGTTGTTTCTATTCTGGCCGGCATTGTTCCCAAGTTAGCAAAGATTCTCGTCGAACCCGACAGAGTGCTTTCGGCCTCGGCGACTATTTCAACTAATGTTATCGGACCAACACTCAGAGCAAAGGGGTTTCCTGAAATAGTCACTGAAAACACCATGCGCCTTCTCCATGAGTTGTCGAGAGTCCAAAATAACCAAAAGAACTGGAAGAAGGACGTGGGCGACGCCTTCAATGATGTTAAGTTCTTTGGAATGGACTTGGACTTGGTGAAGGACGATTGGCTGCCACTGCTAAAGCAATGGACTTTTACCGACAAAGAAAAGATGTCAGAGATTGTTAGTCGCATCAACGCTCCTTCAACAGCTGGTATTGTGTTTGGTGTTGGTGCAACGTCAGCCCGCCTCGAGGCTGATCGCAAGACGCAACTCAATCTTCGAAGAATTGCAACTTTGATCCTCGCAGGCTCAGAAGATGCGTTTGTTTCGGACTTATCGGACATATTTGGAAAGTTGGCTGAGCTTCTCGGTGCCTCCTCAACGTCGTCACCGTCATCAACCACTCGAGCAGACATCTACATGGTGTTCCGTGCTTTTGCTCTCAGAACCAGCGCAATTCATCTAGGCATGCTATGGCCAGTAGTCAATGCTGAGATCCATGCAGCTATCTCTTCCGTTGCTGCAGCCGACAATAGTGCTGCTTCTGACACTTACACCAACGCTTCGGTCCTCCAAGCCTGTAAGCTGTTGGATCTTCTGATTTGCGTTGCGCCAGACGATTTCCAGCTTCATGAGTGGCTTTTCATCACTGACACTATCGACGCCGTATACAGACCTTCAACCTACCAGCCTGTTGCCCTCGTTGACGAGCTTTCCGACGAGCTTGGCGCCACTGCGATTGCTTCAAAATTCCACTCCTCTTCGGTGGTAAATCCCGTAGTACAAGGCTCGTCTCGAAGGCCGCTACTCGGACCGGGAGGCATCAATGACGATGTCAGTCTCGAAAGAAAAGATGAGTTAGTAGTCAAGGTTCTCCGGCCGTTCTTTGGACAACTCAGCATCTTTGCATTTGAATCTACTTATGCTATGGGACGAGTCGACAGAGAGACATGCGTATCAAGCTTGTTGAAGGACCTTTTTGATGAGCAAAGCATAGTTAGAGCACTATAGAAGTAGGGATCAATTATAAAAGCGATAATATATTTGATAGACGAGCTTGTGCTCTCTACTAGCGACATATTTGCTCATACTAATGCTATTCAAACGAAAGAAAGAAGCTGTCCCCCCCATGTTGACCCTATGGAGTGTGATAACCCTGGGCTGGTATATGGCCATCAAAAACCTCCATGTTTACGCCTGTAAATTCTCTCCCTCAACTCCATTCGGACAAGACAAAGCAAATAGCAATACAAAGGCTCGGGCCTCGATGAGCGACCACCTTGCACACTAGGAATCAACCCTGGGCATAACCCACAAAGCCTGCTGGGGTAGTTAAGCAACCACCTCGTGCGCCTCCCGAAGCAATACTGCAAACGTTAGGTGGTTGATCGATCAATGCCGCAGAAGCCATAGCTTCTTCAAGAGTGCCTTCATACACTCTTGCCACGACGCTCTCGAAAGCATCCTTCTCCATGACAGCTCCAAACTCCAAGCACTTGGAAACTCCTACTAATTCCGTGCCCAGTAGGTCCAGTCGTTCTAGTAGTAAGCTCTTGTCAAACCGGTTAGAAAGCTCGAACCAAGCTTGGACAGGCGTGATCTCCAAGTCTCCGGGATTGAGACTTTGTGCAAGACCGTAGAGAGAAGAGAGCGATATCCGAGGCGATGGCCATTCCAGGTGAACGGGAGGTACGTAAGGGTCTAGACCGAGACTACTACGGTTGTGGCAGGATGTTGCTGATGAGATGAGTTTGCGATCACCAAAAACGTCGAAGGGGGCGTTGGCCATGCAGAGTGAAGAAGCCATGAGAGTGTGACCCTTTGGTTCATCGTTTGAGAGGTGGGAATGTGAAGGGTAGTCGCCGACAAAGAAGTGATCCCAGCAGATATGTTCAAGACTAAGAAGCGTTAACAAATTGAGGCGGTACTTTTAGATGGAGATGTCACTCACGATAGGATGAAGTTGACGGCCTTTTGTTCTTCGTACGGGGTTAGATTCAGATCTCGCGGCGGTTGTGGAGGACTTGTCGCGTTGGTACTCGATTCGTTGGGCCGGATACTAAAGGCAGGCGTCACCATCGAATCGTCCTTTTTAAGAGTAACAATAATATCGTCGACGTTGACATCGGCAAATAACTCGCCACCGTCATGGTCGTACTGCGGCAAGGCTTGATCCTCCGTACTTTGCCTCACACCCAGCGCCTCATCAACCCAAGCATCATTACGACCAGCAACAGCGTCTTTCGGGACACGATGATTTATCGAGCAGCGGTCGGATTTGCATTGCGGAACCACGATTCCCTGGCTAGCGAGGAGGGCCCTGATGGAAGTGTTATCCTTTTCCAACTGCTCCGATTCAAATTCAGTCAGGGCGATGAGTTCACGGAAGTGTGTGATGTCGACCTCGAGCTGCTTCTGGTACTCTGCCTTGCGTTGACGGTGCTGGATCTGGGCTCTTCTAACTTGGGTGCGACGAAGCTTTGCCTTTTCAGTAGCGGTGAGAGACTTGCGAGGTTTTTGAGGCGATGTCTCGCTACTATTCTCGGGTGCTGGGGTCGTGTTAGTTGTTGTCTTATTCAACTGGCGCGTTTAAGGTGGGATGAGAACATGAGACAGTCATGTCTCTGAGTTAAAGGGCACGTAATAGATCGCAGACTCGGCAAGGAGCGCATTAAAGGAGGAGAGAGATATGACTGTTTAATATATCGCAGCTCCAGACTCAAGATAAAGTGTACTTACACTCACTGCTCACTCCTCTACTCTTCCGCCCTCTCCGCTGCGGCGTAGCAGCACATTCGGGTCCTTCACATACTGACCCTTTTTGCTTTGTCTTTTTCAGAAACTGAGTAAAAGAGGGCCTCGTATCCGTGGGACTCGTATCCGGACTCGCCATGATGTTACAAGATGTGATAGTATCGCTGCTGGACCTTTTTTGTTATGTAGTATGTTCAAGTTCCGAGCTCTGCCCACTTTTAATGACTCTCAAACGGTTGGACTGATTTTGAGTTTGAGGTGAGTAAGCAAAGACAACGTGGACCAAAATCTGCAGCGGAATATGACCCGCCGGAGGAAGCTAAAAATAGCACGAGTTACGCCTGTTGCTTTTGCTTTTGGCCAGGTAAATACCATGAAAGACAAACAAGACAATCGAGAAAAGAGGGATGCAAGGCAGTAGTTTACTCATTATAAACCACAGTCTCGATGCCTGATCCGGAAAGCATCTCGAATTTATTACACTTTTGTGTAGGTAATAGTGCATTGCCTTACCCAGTCCTTCGCAATGCAATGTAATGCAGCAGCACCTTTTTGTAACTTATACGTCACGAATCTTTCAACACCTCCGCGGACATCACAGCAAACGACGATTACAGAAGCAGTCCATGCCCTTGGGTCATAAAAAATTTCTCTTCTCCATTGTCTAACCGACTCAGTGTCTAGAGTGTTTTCTAACTCCTCCCTAAATCATGGCTACCCCAACTCCGAAGCTTCCTACATTCCGATCAAAAATCCTTCGGGTATAGTGAAAGCCCTTTTAAAATCAAACAGACTACCCCAACGCCTTGCTGGTGAAAATCACAAATCGATACCCCATCGTAAATCGGCTCATCAAAGCCTTACTCGTATTCATCGCCGTCGCTGTCCGTCGAAGTTTTGTCCTCGAACTCTCCCTCGCCCAGCTCGTCCTCATCATCTGCATCGTCGCTGTCCTCGTCTTCCGCGTTCAGTCCTGTTATCGACTTCCATGCCACATAGTCGTCCTCGAGCCACCGCTTACTGGTTGGCAGTTGGTATGGGTCGAACGGGAAGTAAGGGTCCAGCTGGTGGAAGCTCTCATCTTGCATGTCGTATCCAGCGTCTCGAAGAGCTCCTCCTGTTGAGTAAGTCGTCGTCAAATATTGCGACAGGCGGATACGCTTGTTACTCTCGATCAGAGGATAGATGTACATGAAATTGAGACGATGCGCTATTCTGGCAAACTCCTCAACGATGCTCGGTGCGCAGACCTTTAGCGGGTTGAGTTTGCCAAAGATTTGCGCAGAAAGATCTCTCCTACATGTTCCCATCCACTCCATGTCCTGACCAATGTAAGACGCAGGGTCTTCAGGGTCCGCGGATTCTGGCGCCACGACAATAAGATCTTGCCAGCGGAAGCAGAAAATGTAGAGTGTCGCCTGGACGAGGCTGTAATAGGGATGAAATCGCCTCAGGTCTGGTCCACGACAAAGAGGCTCGTATTTCTTGCGGTAAATGTCCAGGTGGTGGAGAAGGAGTCCAAATATGCTGCGAATCAAGCTGCCGGGAAGTCGGGCGCCACGGGCCACAAAGCTGGCAAGATATGATGCAGCTGCCTGTTTAGTGGAGTTGGCCGTGTTGCTCTTGAAAGCAGTGGTGATAAGCTGACCGCAGAATGCATCTGTAAGGCGGTCATGCATCTGGGCGAAATGGAAGATGAGGAATTGTGTGTGTCGAGACTTGTAGGTGGGCAACACCATGTACTCGAACTCTCGTAGCAAGACAGTAAACATGTCGAAAGCTACGTCAGAGCCTGGGTTATCAAAGTGAGGTGTATACACTTTGAAAAGGGTGTCAAGCATGGCGTCCATCTTTTCGACATTGTCCTTGATTGACTTGATCTTGGCGGCCTCTGTGTCATAATCAGGATCGTCGCTATCAACCGATTCTGCATCGCTATCGTCGCCGTCGTTGCCGTCGTCCGACTCCCAGTCACCTGTGAATATTTTCTTTTCTAGTGCGTACAAGACGGATGCAGTCATTTCGTCATCCTCATCTTCCAGATCGACTTGCATCTGGGAGTCAATTTTCACCACTCGGTTGAGGATGAGATCAAACACCTCATCGCGCAAGTCTGGCAGATAATCTTTGACACGGAGCAGGTTATTCACGTAGCTCATGTGGACTCGCCTGGACCCATCTTGGTACGGGAATTTGGAACCAAGGAGGCCTTCTAACACGGGAAGAGCGGATGGAAACATCTGGAGAAGATACTGCAATGTGCGGTGCAGCCTATCGCGCATTGTCTCGCGGTTGACTTCAGGGAAATCCGGGACGCTCCACACGTCGGACTGACTGTGTGTGAATTTCTCAACCATCATCGTCAGAACGGGTGATAGATAGGAGCCCTGGGCGCTGACTAGGGCAGCAAGAAAATGTGTGAAAACTTTGACGAAGGCATCATCGCGTCCGAGCCAGGAGCAGTTCAGGATGGTCTTGACAAGGCCATTGCAAGCCTTGTCTTTAAGAATGGGAACGCATCCAGTAAGAGCCACAACGTAAACCTGAAGCTCGTGTGGTTTCAGTGTATCGTCGTCTTCTCCAATGACAGGCGGCAGGTATCGTTGCTTATCGCTGGCAAATAGTTCCTTGAGCGTATCATACTGGCCGTCATTGCCTCGGAGATGCTCCTCGAGGGCAGTTCTGACTTCAAGCTTCACCTCGTCCATTGTCCTCTTTCCAACCTCGTACGTCACAGTCACGTTTCGGATATCGTCGAACAAAACTTTGCGGCGTTTGGTGGGACTCTCGGGCGCGTCGATCGGGTCGCTGAGACCAGCATCCTCGGCTTTTCTCCTGCCCAAGACGGACGTGGGCTTGAGGATGGAGCGGACGGGTGTCGAGCTCTTTCCAGCAGGACCAGAAAGTTTCCTGGTCGTTGGAGTAAAAGGTCGCATGAATGCAGTTCGTGTTGAATCGATGATATCTCGTTCGTTGTGCGCTGCGGCTCGATGGAAGGAGGGGGTTGACTCGATCAATAGTGGTGGCTGGCGTCTCTCAGGTAACAGAGAAGGGTCCGTGAATGTTTGGGAGATGTTTAAGGTATGATCATTGATTGAAGAGTACGTTGAGATATTGAATGGCAGTGATTACCAGTCATAATACGCATGTCTCATCGGCACGACTGTTGATTGGAGGGGGTGATGGAAGAGAAAAAAGATGGAAGGTTTCTTTTATTTGCCTAAGGTGGCGGTAGTAAAAGAAGATTGAACCTTGTAGTTTAAGCGCTGGATAACTTTTTTCTTCATTTTCTGAGGGGTCCCAATTTTGGCGATTTTCAGGCAGCACGTGCCTCTCCCTTCCTAATCCGGACTGGTTTCTTCCACTAAACTCCACATCGAATTGTTCTGGCACATTGCGTCACAATGTGTAAATATTTGAATGCAACTACAGCTCTTACAATGAATAAACGAATGAGCTTGTCTATTACTGATGCCTGAACATAGATCCAACCCGAACTTGAATCCAAGGTTTCCGTGTCACTTTTGTATACTTATTACGACACAGGTTCTTGAAGTTGAAATACAAATCAAATTGAACCCAACGAAAGAGGGCAAAACACTCTTTGTGATCATTTCACGAAAACCATTTGTTCGCGCCGAGCTTCATATTAATATCGTGTTGGTCAGGGAGCAACTTATACCAACACAGGACCGCCTACATAAGTATACACTATCAGAAGACACCGTTGAAACCTTTATCTTCAGATACCAACCAAGTTCTTTCCACCCAGTATGGATATTCCGATGTTCTGTTCCTCCTTGAAGATTGTATGTTTGTCTTCATTTCACATCCCTCTCTTTCAATGTTCCAGGGTTGCAGTGTGCGTTGTCAGTTATACAAATGCCGCTGTGGCCCATCGTATCTCAATGCATACAGTTGTCTGCCTTAAGACAAAGATGGTTGGCTTCCGGTCCATTGCATCGAATAGGCCTAAGTGAGAGCTGCGTCGATGATCTATCTGTCGACTTCATCCTGGTCGGCACCGGTTGCATTGGGGGGGCTCATCGTATGAGATGAGGTTCCGCTTATCTCACTTTTGTCGTGCCGGTCGAGGCCCGTCCACGGCCTCGCCTCGACCTTCGTCGACAGAAGTAACCCGAGATGCGACGTCCTGGGCCACTCGGTTCATCTAATATTCAGGGGCATTACCGTTGTGGCCGGGCTGGGATCCATACATGTAGTTGGGATCAGCACCACCTTCAACGCTATTACCGTCATGTCCAAACTCGCCGACGGCGCCAGACTCGGCCTTTGCGTCGCCCATCATGGTACCAGAACCCCACTGTCCGTTATCCATGTTTACTCTTTCACGGTTGGATTGGTTCTGTTGCTGTTTTCGCGAGTTAGTATGCGGATGAGTAACTCGTCGCTTATGAGCCGTTTGACTTACCTCGCGGTACTTGCTCAGGTAAACCTTGAGGGCTTCAGCATAGTTTTCAAATCCCAGGGATGTCATGGCAAAGAGAATATCTTCGCCGTTCACGGTTTTGCGCTTTTCCTGTTGACATTTTTCCGATGCTGTGCGAGTTAGCATGCTGCACGAGAGACATGATTCGGATTTGTCGTAGCTGCAAGTCTCGGTAGGATAAAGGGGCCTGTTACTGACCTTCACTGGTGATAAAGGATATGAACTCGCTGACACATTCTTGCATGCATTCTTTTGCCTCTTTAGCGATCTTCGCATTATCGGGAAGGGCGTTCTTCATAATGCGAGCAACTGGAGCAAAGTTTCGAATGTTAGCATCAAGCTCATCAGCTCTGTCGGCCTTTGAGGCGCGAGACGCTTTGGGGGATTTGGAGGACGAATCGCAAGACATGAGAGGGATCCAGATATGCACGGCTGAGCGGGCTGAGGCATTGAACAGCTCGCGCGAAAATGGAACGAACAAATCACATCGGGATGCCTCAAGAGATAGATGACTTACCATTGGCTATAGGGAGCCAGCGGTCTTGCTCCTTTACGCCTTCAAACTCGTAACCCGCAGCGTTTGCGGACTGTGGGTCTTGTTGCTCATTCATTTGTGCTTCGTCGTCGGGTGACGGTGCACCTTGGTCAACCTCCTTGGGAGGGGATTGGGGGGAATCCGACATATTTGGCTACCTGCAGCGGCTGCTAGCGTCCTTTGTCAAAGGGGATTTCGGGCTCGCACAGCTAGGCCTCGCGATGATGTGTCCCTGGCCACGTCGCAGACGGTAAGGCTTGCAAGCGTTAGGGTGTGTAAGAGAGGTAGAGGGGTCTTTGTTTCTACTCTGCAGTGCAGTGCTGCGCAAAAGTTAGTCGAAAAGTCCCGATTACAGTGACGGTAAGGTTCTTTGTCGCTCATGCAGGTGGTCCCTGGCCCGGGATCTTGGGCTATGACGCTGCCCACATGGAGAATAATGGGGGCGTGTGCGTGAAAGACAAGGACTGGTAAATGTGGACTTTGAAAGGCATGGTAAGGTGATGTGAAAGACAATCATGGACAGAGGGGGGTGGACCCTTTCGACGTAGGGCCAAGCAGGGTGAAGGCGGGGGGACCAAGACTTCGAGATCCAAAGAAGGGTCCAGGTGTCGGTAGGCAGGACAGAGAAGACCATGGTAGATACGTACATAAGTATGTGTGTGTGTGTATCCAGTGAAGAGTGTAAAGAGTAGGTAGTATGTCAAAGCATGCAGACAAGTTGCGCAATGTTGGGTTGTGTAGTAAAAAAAAAAAGGTTGAAACAGAACTGTCTGTAACAATCCAAAGAGGTAGGCCAGTAACGGCTAATGCATACAAATCGAGGGCAAGAGCCGACGCGTGCGAGCAAGAGCAAAGATGTAACACACGCGTTGTGAAGGGAAAGGATACGCGCAGGAAGACAGATTACGCGCAGAATTTTGACGCAGGGCAATGGGAAGGAAGGATAGACGGGACGTCACCAGTGCTAAAGCGAGCGCCTCAGTATCAAATCAACGGGGACGGAGCGGCGCAGATTCGGGTCGCGATTGCGATAGAACGGGAGGGAGTGCGAAAGGTTTACCGGGTACGGAGCGTGAATGAAGGACGGGGTTACACGAGGAGTTCAAATGGCAAGCGTCTCGTTCGCCAATGCCAAATCTAGGTAGTTGCAGCTCCAGTGAATCTCCAGATTCCCATGAGCCGCATGGTCCAACGGTACCAAATCGCGTCAGGAACAGACGGAGAGGGATAGGTAGAGAGAGGATTAAGCAGGGGCGTGTGAATGCTTGATCAACGGGTCGATGACTGATTGATAGTTGATGGAGCGCGCAATCGATGGGGTTCGCACACAGACAGGGGAAATAGAAAGCTACTGCACCTACTGACAGGACGATGGAGCGAAGCTAAAGAGAGGTGTGAGTTGAGATACACTTTGTTGCAATCGGTTGACGGGTGAGTGTGAGTGTGAGTGTGAGGAGCAATGAAAGGGTGTCTGAGCTGTTCACTTATGGTCGCAGTTGAGGTGCATATTATGGGGCGTGGGGCTTGTTGCTTAGGTACTAAGGTAGAGAAATGTTACTTACAATTGTTTAATGGCAGTTGGCTAGCACGATAAAACAAACAATATCGGCGTGTTTAGAAGCTTAATGTGCGGTCAATATGAGGCGCGACCCAGAGCAAGAGCTGATACTGGAAAGGTTGAAGTAAGTGCAGGTCTGGGCGAGGATGGGACCGAATAAGTGTATGTTTCGTTTTCACAGCCCGCGTTAGCAGGCAGGTGGGTAGCAAAAAAACAGGGGCCTAAAGCGATTCAGACTAAATCATTCAGGCCACTCTTAGGCCATGTCAGTACTAAGAGTGATCTAACATTTATGTCGATTACTAAATCAGCATCGGTTTTTATGCAACCTGCCTAGCAGGTACCAACAAAAACAGACGTGTTAAGCCAAGGCTGAAAGCCTACTAAAGCTTAGTAGATGGATGCTACAGTAGACTAACAGCAGGTTTCCAGTGAGAGCCTAGGTGGTCTTGTTATCGATAACATTCGGCCCGCTTCTAGCTAGCCTCATTAAGCTCAGACTTTACTTTACAGTGAATGAATGGATGTCATCCATAGCACGGGCCTCGATCAAAACAACCACCACCAATTAGGTAGTTACTACTTGCTACACACAGCAATAAAGAATCTGATAGTACCTAGCTGATAATGAAATCATCATGAACATTTTTGCCATTCACTGCACTTCTGGATGTCCCTACAGAGCTCGACACCGCCAGATGCATCCCGTCTGATCCGAGCAAGGAATATTCGCACGATGGACCATCAACGTGCTCGTTTCCTTGATTCCTTCAGCCACTAAAGCACTGGCTGGGCCTTTGCTGCAAACACTCCCCAGCCCAAGGGTACAGGGCATACCTACATTACACACGAACATGGCCCCAGGCTCAGGCGGTGTGTCGCAAAATCCCTTTTACCTTGCAGTTGCGTCCGTCCGGGGGAGGACAATCGTACGAAACAGAAGCCCGTGTTTCTAGTGATACTGTACCATACTGCACTACGATGGGCTTGTACTGGCCGAGAAAAACGTGTATCAGGTAATACACCCAATATGACGGCTGCTATAGAGTCGGGGGACGCCCTTTAACGAGGCCTTCTGCTACGTTTTGTATCATCAGGATATACTATTTTGACAATCTGCAAAAATGACCCCATCTCTCTGATGTCTCCTCAAAATGACGTTCGGATCCAGGCACTCCTTAACGTATCAGACACTTGACCGGTCACGATCAGTCCCATCTGGGCGGTAACAAGAGGGTGGACGACCTTGGTTTTTGATTTGGCAATGGCAAGCGTTATTCATCAAGCCACCCATAAAAAAGTGTAGACTCCCACACTTTTGTCACCCAGGCTAGCCAGGCTCTTGGGGCTGAGCTGGGGTTGTCGCAGTGTGTAGCCTGTTCTTCTATTCCGGGCCTCATTTGCATTTTGTAACCTGTAAGCTCCCGTAAAGAACAGAGGCACGCTTCAAAACCAAGCCAGAAACTGCGCCCTGAGCCGAGCGGGTAAGATCAAGTCAATTCCTTGACCTCTTTATTAACATGATCGACTCTTGGTCCAGAATCTTCAACTATCTGCAAAGACCCGACAAGCTGGGACCAGTATCACCTTAGTCGGTTCAAACTTACCAATCAAAGAGCTTATGTCATGAGAATGTTTTGTTTATGTGCTTTTCAACTGTTCTTTTCAGCCGAGGCTTGCTGCAGTCACCATGAACGAATTTCCAGCGTAGGTAACATGACATCCATGTTCAGCTTGAGGCACTTTCATACCTACCTAGTTGAGACCCAACGTATCCATCCAATACTCCGAAAGTGCACTCGGCGATTCAGCCAAGCCACAAACAATTCTAGAGACCAGAACTTCTATGTCATACGGCACTGATCTTGTTGGGGGGGGTCGCCGATGAAGACGAATAGAGTTACTGAGGCTTACATGTCCTTTGGCGGTCAAATCAGCACAAGAATGATGATGTATGCAGCGCAGCAACTTTCTTCGCAGTGCGGGTGCGAAAACGATACATCACCTGTTGATGCAATTCGATGGCAGTGCCTGACGATCTTATACTTTTAGGTTACACCTATAAACTCATCGAGTTCCATGACCAAGTTCTCTTTGCGTAGGTGTGTACGCCGCCATTCTCGGCCGTCCCCGAGTATTGAAATTGATTGGGCTTCAACACATCAGAAGCCACCTCAAAGCCTATCTTTGAGGAGTCAAGCTGCATACCATAGAGCATTAACCCATCACTGTGCCGCATGGCCAACATTTGAAGAGGGGTCGTGGACGTAGCAATAGCCAGTCAGACACTTCCATCGTGCTTCGCTTGTTAACGGCCGATCTGCTGCAAAAGCTGAGTGCATAAGTCTTAGTGCTGTTGGACGGTGATAATCATGGACAAAAGACATGGAAATAAAGGCAGCAACTGATGACTTGCAGAGTGCTCCATATCGATCAGACTCTTCCAGATCTCGGTGAAGATCACTTGGACTACACAGTCAATCTTAGTTAGCGCTGTATACATACGACAAGACGTCACTTGTACATCATGCCATATGAAGAATCCTTTAGTTTCTCACTTCCCATGCAGTTTGTTTACCAACACATATTCATGATGCTGGAGCATCAAATGGGCTAAGGCATCTGATGTGCGACAGGTTTCGAGCAACCTCGTTATCTGAATTCGCCTTGTAGCCTTCTCAACGCTGCCCCTTCTTCGACCATGACATACATGTACAGTTGATGCAACCGGTGGGTAAGCCTCGTCAATCGGAAGGTTTCTATCCAGACAAACACATGTCCACCCTTCTGGTCTCGCATTGCATTTCGCTGCACTACGTTGTGTCTCTTGTGCTCTGCACGTCAACATGTTTGAGGTCCCCGGGGCCTCAATGCGGTTGGGCATGCAGACGCCCTTGCCGCCAAAACCCCCACAGCGCGCAGCAAAATGTACAACGCATCTACACCATCTTTTCGCTTTACTCCTCGTGTTGCATGTTCAGCCTGAAATTGGGGCCGTCTGACGGCAAGTCAGCAATCAACAAGCCCGTCTAACCCGTCTATATTAAGGCGGAATTCAGTATCAAGGATACTGGATCAAGTACTGTTGGAAGCAATGAATTTATCAGATTTCCCCTGTAAAAAGCTTTGTCAAATATGATGTATTCAATATTCTCAGCATTCTCAACGTCCACGTTGCAGAAGTCATGATATTCGGTGGTTCGAACAAGACCCGAGTGCTCTTGTATAACAGAAAATCTTTTTGTTTAATTCTGACCTCGCAATCTCATTCATTATTGCTGTACAACCTGTACATTGTGCTTTTTCTGTACGCTACCTGTTAGCATCACATCTCCTAGCAAAACACGAAACCATCATTCGCAAGGGTCAACTTACCTTCCACTTCTCAAGATCATCCTGCTTCGTCTTGTACTGCTTCACTAAATCTTCCAAAACCTTGCGAAGTCCTTCTTGGTTCGTCTTGAGGGCTGGGACTACGTCCTTGACCGTCCTCTCGACGAGAACTCCATTGATGAGGCGGAAGCACTTTCTATCCTCAGAAAGGGGCTCTAGGGTCTCCAAAACGAGCCTTTTAAATGTGGGGTTAGTCAAAGGTGGTAAAAAATGGTGAGATGTTGTAGAGTGACATGACAAGATATGTGTTTGGCCACACCGTCATGCTTTCTCTTGACAGAAAGGTGAAATCAATAACAGGGGTGGAGATGAGGGTACCTACTTGTGCTCCTCGGCTTCTTGCTCGATATCGCCAATTCTCTGGGCTATTTGCTGAAGAGTGTTCTTGTAGTTGGAATAGGTGACTTGAAGATCTGAGAGTTTGAACAGATGTGAGCAACAGGTTACTGAGATATTGTGAGGGGGCGGGGTAAAGACCAACCTTGCTGCTTCTTAGCAGGCACTTGACCTGCAGCTGCTGTAGACATTTTGAGAAGAGTTGCGAGCTTTAGCTCTAATGTCGTAGCTTTTTGTTTTTGATGATGATATCAAAAAGTTGTTCGCTATCAAATGAAGTGAGTGAATGCCCCTCCAAAAGCCTGGGTGTGCTGGAACCTCCCACCTGGTCCGTGCGCGTATGCCCCAATCTTCAATCTTCCCATGGACCTGTGGCGATCCTCGGAGTTCTTTCAGGGTCCTTTAACTCTGACAATAAGTTATCTCGAAATAACCATGCATCCCCATCTCCATACAAAGAACGCCCTAGGTAAAGCGAAACTTGCTCGCACATAAGTCTCTCTACCTTGTGCTAACTGTCAATTGCAGCGTGCGAAGAGGTTATCGCCGCCCTCGAGCAGTGCCATGCCCAAGGCTTCATGCACAAGGCGGTTGGAAGCTGCAACACTGCCAAGGAAAGGGTCAACGAATGTCTAAAGATAGAGCGATCCAAGATGCAGGCCGAGAATCGCAACGCTGCCCGCGCAAAGCGTGACAAGATCAAGGAGCAGCAGCGCGAGTTGGGACTGTAAATACGAGACGACGAAACATCACGACACGAAACCGACAATTCCGAATCTGATAATATTCGATCAACGATTGAGTCTCTTCAATATGTAATATAAAAATGACTGGGTTGGCGTTCCGGATGATCGATTCATAAGGAGGGCGTATGGAATCCAGGGAATCGAACTGTGCCTATACTCGACGATATACAAGTATTAATTATCATGATACGATCCGTTCGGCCACCACGCGGCCCTCGTTATCTCTTTACGGGCTTTCAAGGTCGTTGCGAAGATCCGTCGAATTACTATTGCGGAAAAGTGTGATCTCGAGTCAATTTGACCACAGAAACTCGAGAAGATATATGACCAATGACAATGGGATGGGCAAAAGAGCCTTCCGAAAGTTGGACATGCTACCTTTTACTGTCCACTATGTCAACTCCGGTGGAAATACAATGGCAAGCCGGACGCCATGATCTTTCGATCACTTTCAGCGCGTCATTCGAAATAACCACATCAGGGGTAAACGGCAGTATAACCGGCAATAACTTCACAGCAAGGTTGTCCTTTATTTAAACTTATCATGGCAGTTAGTTTAACATTATTGGAAGTCTTTGGGAGAATCGGTTGTTATTGGGGTCTGCATAGTAGTCTGTTGGGTCGGGTCGACCTATAGTTAAAGTATTTGGCTTCTGCCGCTACCTACCCTTCATTTCTAATGCAAGAAGCACCGTTTACGTGTAACTAGTGGATTTGGTCTGGATTACCATCTGTCGGCCTCTCCAGCTTATAGTATTCTGGCCTGGTTCATTTATCAGATAATGCATATTGGAATGTTCTCAAACCAACAACTATATGATCCATCCCTACTAGTTACCGGTGTAAAGCTATCCGTGTCTCAACCTCACCTAAATGCCGTTTTTCCCTGCTCCAATTAAACCTATCTTCGAAGAGCAGTGCCAAAGGTAAAGAGGCCGAATGCCGAAATGACACTGAGAAGAATAGGAACAGGCTTCCTCAAGCGGAGAGCTCGAGGGAAAGCCGAACCTCCAAGAACGACTGACGCGAGCAAGGCAAGCTCAACTCCATAAGATTCTTCGTTCTGGATGCGGTAACCACCCAGAGCATCTACAAGTGACTGTTAGCGCCTTCTTTCAGGATATGGGTAAAGGCAACCCCGAACTTACATAGGAGTCCAACAGTGCAACCAGCTACGATGGAAGGAACAGATCCTGACTTGGCGTATCCCATGATGCCTCCGCCTGCTACCACGGCGCCCATGATATAGGCAGGAAGCTGGAGGTCATGGTAATTGACAGTGACAGGTGCCTTTGACAACAAATCAGCAAGGTATATGAGAAAATATGATGGGCTCGGTACCTACCATTTCGATGAATGATAATATGTCGGTTATATGCGCGTTTGGTATTTCAATGGCTCCTGAAACCTTGATGATGAAGTAGTAACTTTGGCCCTTAATTATAGAAGCTGCGGAGCCGTCGGCCATAGGTTGACGACATGTAGGGAGGTACGTATCTTCCAGACTAGAGGTTTAGAGTGGGCCCTGCCCCGGGATTCAAGCTTTCGTTTGACCAATCACGTGTCTCTTCACTTTGGAGCTTTCGTGTCCAGAGGGAGCTCTCCATCTCCGGCTGCTGCCCATTAAACAAACCAAAACCACCAACACAAACATCACGAATCAAGCATCATCGAACCCCCGCGATATCGACAGGTTTATCCACATCAACAGTCAATATCTACATACCGATTAGAACCAGAATCCACAACCTCCACAATCATGGCACCAAAGAAGAACGCTCGCGACACCACCTCCGCGGTTGCTGCCACCTCCCAGGCCAGTACTAGCACTACTGCGCCCATCCCTCTTGCACCTGAGCAGACCAAGCCTGTTGTTCCCAAGAAGAGCGACGCCAGGGCCGATGTCCAGTGGGACCGTATTCCTCAGACTATCTACAATCACTACATCAATGAAACTCCTCAACGCATCATGCTGCTTGATGTCTTTCTGGTGTACCTGATGGTCGTGGGTGCAATTCAGTTCGTCAACTGTGTCATCGTCGGCACTTTCGTACGTATTACAGAACTCTTGCGCAGGTTTACGAATACTAATACTCTTTTAGCCCTTCAACGCTTTCCTGTCTGGTTTCTATGTGACGGTGGCACAGTTCGTCTTCACAGGTAAGTTTCCATAGCGAATAACCCGAGACTGCTGATATTGATGCAACCCCAGTTGGCTTGCGACTCCAAACGAACGAGGCGGTTCCTACTGACTGCGTGGACATTTCACCTGAGAGGTTTGTTTTTATCTTTATCGGAAAGGAAATGGTAACTAACATGGTACCAGGTCATTCGCTGAATATGTCACTGTCAGCATAATGGTGCACATCTTTGCCATCAACTTCATTAACTAATGTCATGTTGAAGCGATTTGGTGCAATCGGAGGGCCTGCCAAGTAGTGCGCGATCAAGACGACCGCTTACGAAGTCCTTTTCAAAAGTTTTACCCATAGATGGAGGAATAGAACAGAAAAATCATTAAAAAGGGGAATCATTTACACGTGCTATTTTGCCGTCTACTCATTGCGCTTCTTCACCGTTGGCCTGAGCCTCTGGCTTGGGCGAGTCTCTAGGAGGGCCTGCTTTTGGTGGAGGGGGTGCTGGTGAGTTCCTAGCTGACGGCGCATTGTCCACGGCCCGACTCTTCTCTTCCTCCTCCTTGAAATAATCATCCATCAATGGGTTGGGACCGTGACCATGGCGCTCTTTCTTCTTCCCTCCTCTTGGCGGGGCACTTGTAGGAGCGGTGCCTATCATCTGAGCAGGCACCAGGAAGTCTCCCGTGGAAGGGGGAGGGAGCTCTGAGCCTGCAGCAGCGGGCACAAACACATCCTCGCTCTTCTCGTTAGTAGCGCCGTCGAACATGGTCTCGCCAGGAGCATCAACAGGCTCACTTAGAGGAGGGGGTATCCTGTGAAGAGCGCCATATCCAAGAACACATCCCAACGCACCCTGACCACCCCAGTCCCGGCTAGGCTGTATCGTGACTTCTCGTGTGACGTTGTATTCGTTGTTGTAAACCCAGATGCGCATCGGCCGTCCGATAAAGTCCTCGACGAGCTCCCCCAGGCCACCTTCTCCATACAACGCACCTTCGGGGCTACCAAGGATATAGTCGCTGTAGGGCAGCAGGCCGGCGACGTCGGCGGGTGAGTTGGCTGGGACATCCAAAACATGCCAGATGTTAGCGGCAAGCGCAAGAGGGGCGTACTGCAAAGACAAGCCGAGGGATGCAGTGTCTGGCGCAACGGAAGCATGGATCTCCCTGGTTCTCTGGCCCTAAATATTGTCAGCTACTGGTGTACTGATTTGAGAGAGGCAGATATTGTACCTTTGCGCTCCATAATCCCAGGGTAACTGTGCTGCCCGCGCAGTTCCTCACTTCCTGACTGAAAAGAGCAGGTTCGGGGTCCTCCTGTCAGTTGTTAGTGATAAATGTATCTGGAGGGAATTTGGAATACGGGTCCGTACAATGGGTCTCCCGTTAATTCCAACAATAAAATCGAACCAGGGCTCGATAGCCAGCTCCAAGTTGGTGTTGCGCAACACCTGGAAGCCGAAGGAGCCTCGCTCTTGTTGCCGCTGCTGCTGGACGTCTCCGTCCAGGCGCGATATGAAACGATTTAGCGCATTAAACATGGCTCTTCTAGTGTATGCGCCAGTCTATATAGAAAAGGTTACGAAATTTCGATATAGAAAAGGTAGGGGTTGTTGGGTCTTTGGGTCAGATGGAAATAGAAATAGAAGCTCAAGGGCGGGCCATTGAGCAAGCTGTCACCATTGCTCAGGTATCGCTGGTAGCCTTGCAGCGTGCCAAGGCCTGTAATCTAAATGTGGAGCACACTGTGGGGAGCTTTGAGACAGCCTCGCGCTCAATTTCAACATTCAAGGTTCACTTTGTCGTGACAAAACATATTTTTCTTAAACTCGACACGACATTGGTTCTATTTAACATGAATAATTTTTCCGTCTCGCTTTAAAGGTGAAACACAGGTATTTTAACAGCAGAGATGTCGGTACAAAATTCCGAACATACGATGAAGCCTACTGAAGAGCTGCCTCTCACCGATAAGTGCCATCATTACGAAGGAAAGCATGAGGTGCCGTGGGATATTCAAAAGTAAGCAAAACCTTCTTTTTGAGGTTGTCGATTACTAACATATTCAGGTATTTTTCCCAGCGGTATTCTATTTTTTCCCTCTACGATTATGGAGTCTACATGACGGACGATGCTTGGTTCGGTGTAACACCTGAGCCAGTAGCAAAGTGAGTTCTCAAACTGAATCATTCACTCTTTCTCGGCTCATGTTCTTTTAGCCAAGTCGCCAACGATATGTACGGTACCGATGAGAAGAAGCACATTCTCATCGATGCCTTCGGCGGTGCGGGTGGCAATACAATTGCATTTACCCTCTCAGAACGCTGGAGTCGCGTTATCTCTATTGAGCGCGATCCCTCTACACTCGCCTGTGCTCAAAACAATGCCAAAGTGTATGGCATCGAGCCTGGCTTAATCACATGGATCCTCGGGGATAGCTTCGAGTACCTCGACAAACTATTCAACCGCCCAGAAGAGCTGCACCCTGACCTGAGAGTAAATCTTGACGAGACAGTCTTGTTTTCGAGCCCCCCATGGGGAGGCCCTGGATACCGTACCGACGAAGTGTTCAATTTGTACAACATGCAGCCGTACAATCTTGCCGATTTACATAACGCGTACAACAGACTGGACCATGCTCTTTTCCTGCCCAGGACTAGTGATATCCGACAGATTGCAAAACTGGCACCTCCAGATAGGAAAGTCGAGGTTGTACAGTACTGTATGGAGGGAGCTAGCAAGGCCTTGGTAGCTTTTCTTCCTGGCAAATACTCCAAGAAGCGCGAGTAAAGATACCCCTTGAACGGATTGCTGTTAGTAGATTATGTATCGATACCAAATTCATTGTCAAAGAAAGAGAAATTATCTTCGCCTGTGTTATAGGTAGTCTGGGGAGATATTGTGAATTGTTGTGAGCATATCCTTCCCTCGAGGAGACGTCACCGTGTACGGGTTATTTTAACACTGTCCTCTGAACGGTTGATTTTGACTTGGTCAAAACTTGTAATAACCCCATCCACCTACACGCAGGATTTTCGCCTAAGAGCCCAACATTTGACAGATTCCTTCTACAGTGCCATATATTCTGCATAATGGCCAAAGACAAGAAGAAGAACAACGCCGATACTAAAAAGGCCAAAAAGGTGCCGTTATCCATATCTTGTGCTACTGACGCCCCTCTATTTAATTACCCCTCCAAAAACTGCCCCTCCATGGCCCATGGCCCATGACATGATGAACTTTTGACTGATGACTATAATCAGGCCGAAAAGGCGGCCAAGCAGGCCAACAAGGGAGAGAAGAAGGCCAAAAATAAGGCGGCCAAGATCGAGGGAAGTGATGCTGAGGATGTAGATCTTGATGAGGTGCTTGAGGAGTATCGACGGCAACAAGAACAGTTTCTCAAGGTCACAGAGACTGTAATTGAAGCACCACCAAGGGCGAGAGCTGCGTCTACATTGATGGCTTCGCCCCATGATAGCAACACTCTGCTATTGTTTGGTGGAGAATACTTCAACGGCTCTCTTGCCCAGTTCTACAACGACTTAAACATCTACAACATCAACCGCGATGAGTGGCGATGCGTTACTTCACCCAATGCTCCTCTGCCTCGGTCTGGTCATGCCTGGACCAGAGCTGGTAACCCGAACCATGTGTACCTTTTTGGCGGTGAGTTCTCTTCGCCCAAGCAAGGCACATTCCATCATTACTCGGACTTTTGGAGGCTGGAGCCTGCAACGAGAGAATGGACAAAGATTGAGTTCAAGGGCAAGGATAAGAGCCCTTCTGCGCGAAGTGGTCACCGAATGACTTACTGGAAACAGTATATTATTCTGTTTGGAGGATTCCAAGATACCTCGAACCAGACAAAGTATCTATCCGATCTATGGATCTTTGATACTGTCAACTTCGTGTGGCACTCGCCTCAGCTGCCTCCAGCGCAGCTTAAGCCGGATCCCAGGTCTTCTTTTACTCTTCTACCACATGAGCAGGGTGCAGTTCTATATGGAGGCTATTCGCGTGTCAAGTCGACGGTCAACGTTAAGCAGAAGGGCAACAAGGGTTCCAGCCAAGCTCAGCGAAACGTTCTGCTTCCCAAGGTGCACGAAGACTGTTTCTTTCTCAGAATTTCCCAACCTGCCACCGATGCCAGCCCCAATACACCTCCTGCTGTACGCTGGGAAAAGCGAAAGAAGCCTGCCAACGCTCCCAATCCTACACGTGCTGGTGCAACCATGGCATGGCACAAGGGCCGTGGTATCCTCTTTGGAGGTGTGCACGATGTTGAAGCCAGTGAGGAAGGCATGGACAGCGAGTTCTTTAACCAGCTGTTTGCTTGGAACATTGAACGAAACAGATTCATGCCCCTTGGTCTACGAAAGGCTCGTCAACAAAAGAAGGCTGCTCCGGAACCCCGAGGTGGTCGCCGCGGTCGTGCCCAAGCTAACGAGGATGAGCTTCTAAGGCAACTTGCCGCTCTAGAAAGCGGTGCTTCTCTTGATGATGCTGATGGTATTGAGCTCGCCAAGAAAGAAGAGGAAAAGGACGACGAGAAGCCGGCAAGAGAGATGCCGGTGACCATGGAGCCTCCTCATGTGAGATTTAACGCCCAACTGGCTATTCAAGACGATGTTCTGTACATTTACGGCGGCACTTTTGAGAAGGGTGATCGAGAGTTCACCTTTGATGATTTATACGCCATTGATCTTGGAAAGCTTGATGGCTGTAAGGAAGTATTCAGTCGACCTGTGGAGGATTGGATTGTGAGTGTTTCGAAACCCATGTTTGCGGTTAAATTGTCTAACTATAATTGTAGGAGTCGGATGACGAGGATGACGATGACGAGGATGATGATGAAGAGGACGATGACGAGGAAGACGAGGATGAAGATGAGGACGCATCTCAGCAGCTGCGCACTCCCAGCAAGCGCAAGAAGAAGCAAGATGAGACCTCCGAGGCTTCTTCCGAGGTCTCTTCGGAGCCATCAACACCTTCAGAAGAGGATGATACCGAGACCTCAGCTACATCTGTCGATGACGGGCTTCCTCATCCTAGAGTAAGATATTGGCCTTTTCTTAGTCACTTAAAAAAACACTACTAACATATCAAACAGCCATTCGAGACTCGACGAGAGTTCTTTGTTCGTACTTCAAATGAGTGGCAAGAGATTCTGATGACCAGCCTACGATGGAAGAACATTCAAGTTGAAACTATGCCTATCAAGGAGATCAAGGCCAAGGCGTTTGAGCTCAGCGAGGAGAAATGGTGGGATTGCCGTGAGGAGATTGTGGCTCTGGAGGAAGAACAAGAGGCTGCAGGTATCCAGGAAGTTGTGTCTCTAGCAGACAGAGGAGATGCCGCTGCTGCTGGTGGTGCGAGAAGAAGATAAAGCAATACATCCGATATCAAGAGGCAGTAGAGCATTGGATATACCAAACATGAATCGAATATACATTTGCATGGTCGTTCATGTTCTGCAAAATCATTTACGAATTCTCAGTGATACGCCAATGGCTACAACGCTGAAATCACATGCATAAAGTCTGGCAGCTGTGGCTAATCGTCAATCCTAAACCAAATAGATTCCTTCAACTCACATGCGTATCACTGAAACACAATGCTTGTGATTACTTTCCAGAAACTCGTATAATATGCCTTAGTCTGTCCTAATGCAAACCCCCTCAAACCCCCTCTCTCAACGCCACACCAATTCATATTTTATGTACTGTACAATCTTCTAGCTCATCACAGCATCGTCGTCATCGTGACTTCAAAGGTTCCTCAATAACACCAGTAGGCGACCACGTCGCTTTCTTCCCGCGTGTCCAGAGAACCACCGCAGCAGCCCTCTCGATAAGTCAGTTTGGAGATGCGGCCATGGGCGGGTATGAGACACCGCCGACTTCGACCTTGGGCTCGCAGGCGCAGCGGTCAGCGTCAGGAATAGTGTCCATGACAGACGGGATGTGGCTGCCGCAACCCCACCAGGAGGTTTTGTCTATAGATATCGTCAGCACCGACAGTAATGCATAGCATGGGTTCATGGTTGTGCTTACTGCATGTTCCGCATGTGGCCTTTTTACACATTTTGATAGGAGGAATTGGGTTATCAGTTCGAAGTAAGTGACGTTGTAGTGAAAAGAGGTTTCTATGTGGAGAGGAGGGGATTTGGAAGCTTCCCGCTTTCCACTTACAGCATCTCCGGATGGGGCGATAAGTAAGCCAAAGCCACCGATTCGACGCCGATATAGGAACAGTTTGACTTATGCTGTGAATGCAACAAACCAACAATGCATTGTCTTTGACAGGGTGTTTGTCTTTAATATGATGTCATAGTCTTCACCAACACTAACTATAGAATAATACGAATGTGACCTCAGAATTCAATCAAAAACATATTAGATTGCACCTCATGTACATGGCTCGTTACTGAATCTACTCGATGCCCCATATATACTAATCGAAAATCATAGCTCTTCGTCGCCAACTTTGCTTTCGAGAGATTTATTCTTGGCAATAATCTCGCTCTCGACGATAGATCGTATCAAGTTCAATGTCAAGTCCCTCCCTCGTTCAATGCTTGAAGGGGAAGCATCTGCCGGGACGTGGAGGAACACTGCCTTTCTTGGTCTCTGCTGCTTCCATAACTCTGACAAGCTCGAGTAGTAGATGAAGTCGCACAAGAAGTGCCCTGCGTCTTCGGATATGCGGACATCATCATACTCCTTGGGTACTATCGTTAGCAGCAATCCAAAAGTCCAAATATGTTCTTCACTTACCGAACTGTGCCCTTGCCACAGAGAAAGAACCTCGTCAAGACGCAATTCGGTTTCTATCTCTTCTGGTAGACCTCGCCATGGCCAGTCATCCTTTAGGCGGTCTTCCTCCGAGTCAATAAATTCACCATCAACGTCTGGGTGTTTGTACCCGTCACGATGACCTCTCCTCTCGATGGAGTAGAATGGTCGCGGACCCGCCATGCCGATGTGGATAACAACGTCGAATGGTCGTGGTGTATCGTAGAACGACGGTACCAGGCCTCTCACAACTTGATAGTTGACTCGGATAGGCTCTGGGTGCACCGAGATGCGCACTTTTGGTAGAAGAATAGCCGCATGCCTCGAGTTAGGGTCTTTGGCGCGCAACGGTGGCAGATGTGACGGCAAACTGTTGGCGATCTCCCACGAAGGGTTGATGGGATATTGCTCCCTGAAGGGCTATCAAGTTCAAGTATTAGCACGGTTCTTCCTAATTATCTACCTCGTTGTCCCCTTCTATCTCTCTCCTCCGATTGCTCAACTGTTCACAGTCCTCACAACGCAATGCGCAACGTTGGGTGACGTCGAGCGGGGCGGCTAATAAACATATGACGTTCAACATCAGGAAGAAAGGCAACATACACCAAAGCCCGTGACAAGCACGTTAATTTCCTCAGGCTCTGCGATTTGTGAACCCATTGTGTGCTGATACTATTCCCGAGTAAGTGTTGATAGAAAAGTAGAGTCAAGTCAAGAGTCAAAATGGAGGAAGACGCTGTCCCGGCCTTAAACTTCCCAGTGGGGATAATGATGGCCACGTCTGTGATGGGCCGTCATAAGCTGAGTGAGAACCGAGAAGGCACAGTTTTTAAAGAAAGGATCCTGAATAAGACGCAAATCTGACCTCAGTTGATTGATCAAGTATTTTGCTTACTCGTTGAATCCTCCTTTCCCCCAGCGCTCTTCTACTCTCCCTCCATCAACATAATAGACCCTGGAGCCGAGGGAAATCGGAGAGACGGCAGCCATGTTTCTTCAACAGGAACAGGAAAAACGCGGCCTGTCGCCAAGGATGGCAGGTCGCCGAGCTAGGAAAGTCTAGGGTAACTTGTCTAGCAAATTGGGGGATACATAATCTTTACCATGCGTACAAGTACTTTAGTATGTAAAACTACAGAATTATAATTTGAAATATATGTAATAAGGAAGGAAATGAAGTCCCTGGACTTATCAGTGACAGTAAAGTATCGTTAATATGATATCATCACACTCAATCATATCCAGAGAATGCAAGGTGAGAGATATGCTTAGAGCACAACTTCAATCAAGGAAGGGTAGAAGAACTACGTTGAACCCTGTTATGCAGACATATCCAGTAAGATAGTACATGAAATAAATACAACTTAGGAAATACAATCAACAATCTGTCTTTTTGTTTACTTACATATCACAACATTAAGCATGTTGCCCATTGGCTTCAAGAGAGTCAATCACCCATTCGACGAGCTTCTCCACATTTCCTCTCGATGCGGAGTTTCCCAAAACGGGGTGAGCCATGGATTAAGTACTAAGTGAGTTGAATCCATCTTTTATAAGCACGATAACTCGTTCTCAAACTTTCCAAATCACACATACGAATCGATTAACACCCTCAAGGCATCTGTAATTGATTGAAATACATCATACTCAAAGCAAATACCAAGACGAATAGAGAAGATTCGCTAGAACCACTACAACGCGCATCAAATTCTTACTTGAACCTCTTACACTCTCACCGATACATCATGGGATCGACACCAGAGTACAGCCTGCCTCCGCAGGAAGTCACCTTTGATGGCTTCCTGTTTGATATGGATGGCACCATCATTGACTCCACGGAAGCAGTGGTTAAGCATTGGGAAACGTGAGTACATACATGCATGTACAATACGTATAACTTGGCGACTAACTCGGCGTAGAATTGGCAACGAGATAGGCGTTGCACCTGAAGTTATTCTTGAAACTTCTCATGGACGACGAAGCATCGACATCCTCAAGATTCTTGCACCTGAAAAGGCCAATTGGGACTGTAAGTACACGCAAAAAGCAAGCATGGCCAATGAGTTCAAGACCATGTAAAGATTTGCACCCAAAAAGTGTTATATCACTCATGGACAACTCGGTAGTGGGCAAGGCTGGCCAAGCCATGCCCCATCCACCCAACTGCCTCAGCGCGTTAGTTAGACCGAGCAACCGCTGATCATTACCACAGATGTACGTGACATGGAGGGACGTCTTCCCAAGTACCACGGCCACGAGGCCGTCGAGATACCGGGCGCCCGTTCCATGCTAGAAGCTCTCATCGCCAGATCTAGCCCCTGGGCGATCGTCACGTCCGGTACTGTACCTCTCGTGACTGGATGGTTGCGTGCTCGAGACCTGCCCACACCGCTGCCGGAGCACCTCGTTACTGCAGAGTCTGTTGAGAATGGGAAACCCGACCCCGCCTGCTATCGCCTTGGCCGTGAGCGTCTCGGCCTACAAGCGGAGGATGCCCAGATTCTGGTCCTTGAAGACAGCCCAGCAGGGATCCGTGCAGGAAAGGAAGCTGGATGCAAGGTCCTCGGTCTGGTGACAAGCCATACCGTCGAGCAGGTCGTCGCCGCAGAGCCAGATTGGGTTGTTCGAGACCTCTCATCAGTTGAGGTGCTTCGGAGCGAGGGCGGCAAGGTGACCATCAAAATTTCCAATGCCCTGCGACTATGATCGGAGCGGTTTCGGGCAAGTTCGGTAGCGGATGCCGTTGCAGTGGAACAGATCTTTGCTGGGCGTGAGAGGGAGACTGCCGAAGAAGATGGAGTCGTTGAGGGAGAAAACCACTAGATTTCATCATGATGATAGAATATCCAATAGACAAACTCAGAATAAGACTGGGGGGTTATTTCCTAGAGAAAGATAGGCGAAAGATCGACACACCAGAAAAGGCTTTTGACATCATCACTCACCTTCTCCCTTGACACGAGAGGGTGCTTGTTTCTGGACCTCATTTCCTTTGTCTCTCCCTGGAGATCTTCATAACGATTTGACCCACGGTGATCGACGCGCCAAAGCAACACAACTGGCGACATGCATGTGAGACCCATTGAAGAAGATGCTATGTCACATTGCATTTGCAAAATCATTGTCACCGACAAGGGAGACTCTCCTCTGCAGAAAATCCCTTGTGAACCACTCGATCCTCTGTCAGTTCAAGACAAAGACATGATGCTCTTCGCCAATATTATCACACCCTCGTGCACCACAATATCCACTTGGTAGCTTCTCAAGTGAGACCTTTCAGAACCACCACAACTGAGACGTGTTTTTTTTGGTGCTCCTTTGTCTTTCCAGACATTATTTCTCGGCATCCACCTCCTCTTGCGAACCGAGTTGCGCGACACAGAGAGGGCAATTGAGTGTGCATCTTCAAAGGATACTCGTCGCCAAGCGCGCGCGCTATTGTCGTGGGCTCCAACACACCAGGTGCTCCAACAGTTGAGCCTATGAAAAAATGTCTTGGTTTGACACCTGTCAACGCACCGTTTCCTCCAGCAGCCCAGGCTAAGTAAGCCCAAGGGCAGCGTTCACACAGTCCGTCGCCCGTTGAAGCGGGGACAATAGCAATTTTGCACACATGCAATGGAGTTGACGTGATACTATGTGGTCAAACAGACGTGCTGGCAGGAGCAGAAACGCCGGTGTCGAGTTTCTCCCACTTTTGCTCTCTCACCCTGTCAGAGAAAGGCTCAGAGCCCACTGAGTCAAGGAGAGGAGTCGAAGCCCCCTTACCCCTGACGCGTTTGGCGGCGGCGTTAACTTGGCCGAGATCCCTTTCTTTTGTGTTTTCTTAGTGTCGGCTCGTTGAATTAGTATCCTCACAACGAACGGCAGCCGGTTCAAGTGGGCCGAACAAACTTGACATGAGCCAGGGGAAGCGTTGTGTCACGACGAGCTAGAAATGAAGGTTGGCATTGGAGAGGCGTACGAAGTTGACGGGAACAAGAATAGCATCAACGAGGTGTCACAACGTTTGTTGACACAAATTTGCAGCTTGTTGCACTACATCGCAGGGCAGGCTTGCTGTAATATCCACACGTCGGAACAGTTCGGCCACTGCGGGTATTTTTTGATTATATTCATCTGGCAGCAAATATGCTGTGCTTTTGTTTTCGTGCTTTCCCAGAGCTACGGGCGGCGGGCGCTGCAAGGTCCCGAACGCCAGTGTCACTGCCAGGCACAGAGCGACGCTCGCCTCGTAAAGGGGCGGGTAGTGACATGACGGCTGATTTGGTGGCTGTCGCTCCTTTTACGGTCCTGCACAAACAATCAAGTCGAAGAGAGTGGTGATTGCGAACCACCAACAGTCAAGAAAACGCATGGTGTTGCGACTACGACTCGCGGCCCCCCACTGAGACAGGACAAGGGGTCAATTCGGCATCCCACGCTGGAAGCAAAACACGACTTTCCGACAAGGCTTATTATCGTGAATTTAATCACATTGTCGGAGAATGCCGTCAAAGTGACAGACTCCAGGTAGGTGGTAGACGTGGCAGGCAAAGCTAACAAGCAAGCCACGGACTATTCTTTTGTCCGCGGAGAAAACCCCCAGCTGCTACCTATCAGCCTATGAATCGTGGACCGAGCGCTGGTCCCCTGGAAATTCCTCGACCATCAATGCAGACGCCCTCTCGATTCGGATCTTTGTCCGTAATGTGGCTGGCTCAAATCGGTTTTGGGGCCCTTCCTCGGGGGGACAGAAGACAAGTTACGTGAATACCCACTTTCACCATAGTAAACGGGATCTTCATGTAACTTGTTTTCTGTCCCCCCCTAGCCCTTCTAAGTAGCGTCTAGGCTCGAACGTTGGGTGCTAGACTAGCCACATGAGACGGCCCAGATCGCATTGCTAATAAACCACATTTCTTTGTTGTTTCGTTTTCCCCCCTCTTGCTTAATATTAGCGGCGAAAAAAGAAAGAGAAAAAAAAAAAAAAACACTACGCATAAATCAGCCCTCAGTTGCGTATCCATCTCCTTAATCTTGCAGGAAGTCAACAACATGAGACGAGACGGTCAAAGTCTTTTCGACGGTAGTGCGTTTCGAAATTTAAACCCTACCTACTTACCTATTCAAGTTGCCTATGAGAAAAAGGAAGCATCGGGAGCTCTGCTCATCCTCTATGACAACAATTGGTGCTAGAGTAGTAACACTGTAGTTCAGTATAACTGCCATCATGGATATGCTTTCGATACAGCATATACGTATCGATCGGGGCTCTTCTATGCATACCCAGGCAGTCTTGAGAGCGGGAAGGAATACACAACCATGGTATCGGTACGGCATAGCTAGGCCTATATCTTAGTAGTAGACAAGACGGAGTGATTGATAATACTTACAACTTGATCAAGACCCACCAAAAGCTGATATCCATCGCCGGGAGAGCATCCAAGCTCAGGTACCTCCCTAGTCAGGGCCTATGATACTACATTAGCAGGTATCCATTCACTATCCGTACCACTCCACAATAAAAGCTTGTCTAGAACAGCATCGCCGCGTGTCAAGGTCAAGATTCAGGTCACTAGCTGTCAACCAAGTGTCCCAACAGTTGGGCTCACAAATAAGTCAATAACACGCATATTATCAAAGTCATGCCATCAGCCTGACTTGGCTGAAGTTGCTTTTTCCTCCGTACAGGCGGTCTTCTCAGCTTCTCGCCTAAAGTAACAGGGCCTCTACGGCATGCATGCTTGAGACAGGGGAGAAGCGCCAAGGTTCGATGACCACGTGTTAGATGGATCTGTTTCTGGCCTTATCCGACAAGTTGAGCAGTTGAGAAACACGCAACCCTTGTCCCCTGTGCTAGAGTCTTTTCGGCCTTTGCGCTGGCCACGATCTTGTTGTCCTCATCTTAGTCTCTCCCATGGTCCGGCAGCCATTCATGCTGTCGCGTTTTGGGTGTTGACCCGAATAGGCGAATTCTGGTATGTATGCCCCACTCACTCACCACCGAGAAACCCAAATTTGTAACTGCAATCCCCATGTAGTCTACAGTCTCTCTCCAGCTCTAAGTTTTAGCTTAGCGCGAACGGGTTTCCTTTTCCTGACGACATGGCTGATACCTAAGGATCGGTCGTTATAGCAGAGAACGGTCTTGAAAGGTATCGGTCTGATGCTTCCAGATTTCCCCTATGTTGGCAGCATCCAACACCTGGTCGGCGGGAGCGGCCCGCCAAAGCAGTGACAGAAGGTGAGCCATGCTGCGGAAACTTTTGTTGGTGTACCAAAAGTTGAAGGGAACGGGGTTTGAGGTCTCGAGGGCTCTTGAGAGGCCAGGGCATCATCACCAAAGATAGGACACGGGGATTAGGTTGAAGCTAATCCCAAGCTCCAGCAGCATGGCCATCGGATTTAAGATTTCGCTTAATATCTCGTTTGACTGACCCACGAACTGGTCCAGCTGTTGATGCGGTAGGCCTAGAGCTTTCCAGAGAACCGGTAACTCTCCACCAAAAAGCTCCAGCAATTCCGCGCTACCATGGCTAGCCTTGAAGCTGCCTCGAAGGTTCGGCCGCCCAATGAACAAGTGATGGATCATGCTTGATCCTTGCTGCTTTGCCATACCGTCCCTAGCCAAGTCCAGCCTTTCTCCCCTCCCCATCTGCATTACTTTGGCCCTTGCGGGTCGCTATGCACCACCACGATAGCCAATCGCGACTTTAGACTCTGTGGTGGCTCTGAGACATTATCTTCGATGAGGCAGCCGTTGTGCTTGGGCTAACGCTTAAGACGGACGCCTGGTAAGCGCCTCCAGATAAAACCGTAAAAACGGTGCTGCGTTTAGTCCTAATTAGTTCTTGTGCTTCTGAGTAATGTCTAAATCGTACGTTTTTCTTTCTCAAACCGTCGCTTGCTGCTTGGGCCCCTTGGGCCGCAGCCCTGTACACTTGTAGCGCCCGGAACAAATCAGGACGGTTTCGTTTTGGAAAGGCAAAGACCCCTTGTAGACGTTCTGGTAGCTGTTTGGACGGGAAGCTCTTGAGCTCTTGCGCTCTTTGCCCAAAGGGTGGGATCGCCTGAGGGTCAGAGGCTTGCTTAACCGACTACCTGAGTGATAGTGATGTATCAATGCAGCCTGTACATTCATCTCGTGCATATCAACAATTGCGAGGTATTCGGCTGGGTGCGTGACGTCCTCAATGTGTAAGTGCCGTATACAATTGGGCTCCAGACGCTCGTAATCGTAGCTAGAAAAGGAACAGTGTGTTGCAAACACCAGCGTTTTCAGCTTGGGAAGGATCATGCTTACAGCTACAAGAAATCGTCATACTATACGCTTCTTGATTCGGTCGAGTGGTCTTCGAACCCGGGTGGGCAAGGACCGTGGTCAAAGACAAAGATATGCGCAGCTCATTGATAATCCAGAACTACCCAGTCGCCAGTCTGTCTACCAGTCAAACTGACCAAGGTGATCGACAAGATCTGCCCCTGCCAGTGTCCGGGACGGCTTCTTCCCGGCAGCAACGACCACTTCCAGGTTGTCAGATCGCATCTGGAATTCAATCCTTGTGATGTTTTCCCCATGTCTTTTTCCGCCTCGGAATTTTCCTATCAATGGGAATCTACGCTAAGAACCTGAGAGTGATTATGCCCATCAATTTTTTGCCATGTCGAGCAGTCGACCTATTGTTCGCAGCTCAGGCAGAGCACGTATTTTTGTACCTGTGCTGAACAACTTCGTATACCAGGATCCTGGTCTTTCAAGGTCAATCATCCCCGCACTCAAGGACTAATCAAATTTCAGACCAGTTTGAAGGGGGGCATAACGCTGCACATCTTATGTAGATCATCCGCCAGGAGAATGCCTGTAACAAGCACACTCCATCATGTTGATACAATGCTTTCAATATTCGCTCTCTTGCCCAAGTACCAAATCTTCTGCAAAAGGTATTCGGAATCTAAGTAGATTTCGGGTCATAAGAAGCAAACAATACGGCATCATATCCTAGGAGTTAGAAGCCACTGCAAGCGGGTACTTGGTAGTGAATCGAGACCGTTCTGTTCGGCTTTGCCGTGAGCGTCGTTTCGCTCAACCCCACCCTGTACCTGAGAAGTGGATGTGCTACGCCGCCGGTAACAAATCAAGTGTGGAGTGTGTATGGTCCAATGGTGCAGTTCCTCTTCACTCATGCCAAGTCAATCCCTTTGGTTGTGAAGTTGTATCGACTTTCGAAACAGAGCCTGCTGCAGCAGATGCTGACATATGCGCTGGATTCATCAGGATGTACTGCTGTAAGAATCACTCAGTACTGTATTGTCACAACTCCAACTGTTGTGTCATGTCCAAGTGAAGATACAGCACCCAGCCGGGGTTCGTGTAACTCTCACATTGGTTCATTTTCGTGGAAGGGAAGCACAATGACGGTGGTTCTCATTCAAGCCCATTGTTTCAATAAATGATTTCCGGCCCGCTAGGCCAAGAAAGAGAGTCATCGTGGACTTCAACACTCAATTGTCGCCAGTCTCGGGTAGCATAATCTTACCTTTCCTTAATAAATTCTTGTTTCCGATGACCCGCCCGACATCTGGCAAAGCTACCAGCCAGCCTGGATGTTCGCTTATCCAAGTCTTTGATTCGCATGCTGTGGCGGAAGACCCCGTCGCTGACTAGGATTGACTCGCCAAAGACTACAGTCATGTCACGACCATGTCCCAGTTCGCCATGACTGCGTGAGTCGTGGTAATTAAGTTGTCAGCGCTCGAAAGTTGCATATGGTACACCGTCCTCTCGAAAACATCGACGGGTGCATTTCGAATCTCTCCAATGGCCGCTCTGGCGTCACTCTCCTGCATGTGCGTAATTTGCGACCGGTCCCGAAGAGCCAACTGTTTTCCCCTGCACCCTTCACCGGTCGTGGCTTAAATTGTCACGCTGTGTAAACCTTGCTGATCAAGCTAGCTGGTGTGATCAACTGTTGAATACCATAGCTTCAAAAATTCAATTTATACGTAGAAATTTGTTCCGAGCCGGTCATTGAATCTTGACGCAGAACATGATATCTTGATAGACAAGCCTGTGGTCATTGTGGATAAAGTCTCGCTACACAGAAACCGAGCTTTCGGGAAAGCAGAGAGCCGAGGAACCATCTTCCTGGGAACCCGAATACACCACAGATGTAGTGGTCAAGCCGCTTACACAACTTCGCGCAAGTGGTTGTCTTGCTGCCGATCGTATCACGCCTCGAAGACACTAAGTTGCGACGCCCGATATAGACAGTAGGGTCACACGCGAGTGCTGTCAACGGTTAGTATGTTCGGCTGTAGCACCATAGGGAGCTGTCACTTTAACGACAACCTTTCGACAAGTAGCAGGTGTTTATTTCTAAAGAAGTAACATTGATGCCATCGCTTATGCGACAAGTCAGCAGAATACCTCCCAACTGGGTGGTGAATGCAACATTGAGGATGGATTTCTTGCGTCCTGCTTTCCTCAGCTGTGAAAAGTGAGGGCGAAGATAGATACCAGACCTAGTTGAGAATGGTACATGTACATAGTCGCTTGTGCAGGGGTGGTATAGTTATCGCGTACGCATCATGTATCTCTGTAAGTTACCCGTCATTCGTCGACCAAAATCATGTCGGGGTTCCTAGTGGTTCATTCTTTTGCCTTTTAAACTTGAGTAACCTTTTAGTTAGGCGACTTGAACGGACAAGACGCGGCTTGTTTGGTGTGGACAACCACCAAGTAAGGCAAACTAACAAACGAGGCTGCGGGATCGAAAATCTCTCCGCAGGGTTTGTTCGTAATAGTCGCTGTTGGTGTGATAGGGCAATGTGGTTGCACAGCTAAAATGACCTTATTATGCCGTCCGCCACAGCGGATATGACAAAAGCAGTGCTGCCCAAATGGCAGATCAGTCAATCACTGTGCACCATGATAAAAGACAAGAGCAACATGGAGACGAGAGTAAAAATGTGAGCCAGCTGGACCAATGTGAAGTGAGGCATATCCTTGCACAGTATTTCGCGAGGGTAAAAGCAAGGTTCAGGTAGAAATTGATGAAGCAATCACGAGAAGAAGGCAGTTGTGGTGAGGTGGCAAAGCTGCGCTTGAAATGGAAAGCATGTGCTGTTTTGGGACAACCTCTTTCCTCCACAGATCCGAGTAGGTACTAGGTATCTTGGGGTAGGTACCCCTCCTGCACTGTCCTGTTGTCATGATGCCTCTTGAACCTGCCTGCATTCAGCTCGTTCTTGCCTCCATCCAGGAGGTCTAGGCCTCGAAAGGTGATCCCAGCAGGGGATCGAGATATACAACGATGATTGGTTAAGTTCCCGCATCTTGATGGCTACGACGATACATGTGTGTACAGCACTCTGCAAGCGCTGGACCTTGACCTTACAGGGGGAGCTGGATGCTCGGTCAAGACCCAGGTTCCCTGCAACGTCCTACCTCTAAACACAGCATTCGCTTTCTTGCTTACCTGGGTATCCAATCCAGTACCTTCAAGTCTGCATTATTAGGCGCAGAGCTTCTTGAATACATGCGCCAACTCAATTGACAGTTATGTAGTTGCATTCATGCATGAGAATGCCCTTGGGGACGCATGTTTGCTTGAGGAGGTAGGTTGAGACAAGCCAAGTCAAGTCCATCGTACACCCATCATCATAATACCAGTCGACGAGTTGGTACTTTGTGGTAAGACCGAATCCTCTTGACTTCCCGAGCAATGAGTGCAAGATATTGCACCTCGAATACTTGCTGTTGACAACCACGCAACTAAACGTGGATATAGACAACGGCGAAAGGGTAATAGTATCAACGACAATGCCAACAGTCCAGACATCCTACGCCTACCTGTCCAAATAAGGTCAAGGCCCACAAGATTGAGCGCCGCCGCCCTGGGACCCGGCCCTACCATCCCTACCAACTTGCACCGACCCTTCGAGATCTAGCGCACTACCTTGCAACTTCTTTGGGCGTAGGGTCAAGCACAAGCACAGGCTGGCGCGGGACCCGCCCGCGAGAACGGTGACTCCAAACCAAACCCAAGCTGAGGGCTCGTCCGCCGACATTATCCCTGCATTTAACCCCTGTCCACCCTTCCCAACGACAAGGCTACGCGAGGGTTTCGTTTTAGGCGTGCGCCGGGGTCTCTGAGGGTGTTGCAAAGGAGGGAGCGCTCCGCGCCGGCCTGTGCTGCCGTCGTGGCGGCGCCCTGGCCATACTCTTGATCCACAGTTCTGTATCCCTCCGAAGTCTCCCTCGAGCCTGGTACTCCCCTCTGTCCCAAGTTCGGGACCTGAGCCCAGAGTTGTTCTAGGTACCTGGCCAGAGCGCAGCATCTTGACATTCTTGCATGTACCTAACCGGTGGCACCCACAATGTGTCCGGGGCCGCTGTTGCTCTACCCATGACGAGGAGAGCGTCTCGCTGTGTTGTGATCTCCTCCCCCGGCCATGTTGGTCCCAGGGGTCTGAGTGCTTGTCCTTGACCCCAGTTCCCTCGGGTATGAACCCACACGCCATCTCGCAGATTGTCTCTCATGACAGGGCCATAATGACTGCCGCTGTTTTCCAAGGACCCTCTCTGGCTATCAGCTGTGTACAACGCGTACAAGTCCTTCCCTTCTTTTACCCTCGCACGCCCCTCCGAATATCCATCACTGATTTCCCTTCCGACTAAGAACCTCCTTCGTCAACTTCATCCTTAAGAGGGCACTTTGACTGATCTTTGTCTCACCTTTGCGGAACCCTTCTCGCTTGCCTGTATTATCTGACGTCCAAGAAACGCTCTTCAAAAGACCACTTCATCCCGCTATCCCATCCAATCTCTCGGATATTAACGACATCTTCACTCTTTTTGTCTTTTATATTGCCCAGTACTTGCCTGACCCAGTCACTCTTTACTTGTACTCGACAGGATATTGCTCTATTATCCACTCGTTCTTCAAACACCCCGAGTGTCGCAGGTTCACGCTTCAGCTTACACGCGGCTCTGAATCTTCATTCCAATCATTACCACCACCTTGCATCTTGCATTCCTCAGAAGCGGCCCGTGATGGATAACATGGGTTCATACCACCACCAACCCCAATGGCCTGGTTGGACCTACCAAAACCATGCCAGCCAGTACCCCAGATACTCTCAGCAGCTACCTAGTTATGCCGCTTATCTTCCTGAATCGATGGAGCTCTACAATGCTCACCAGGGTCATCTCCTACACCATCACCAAATGTCTAGAACAACTGAGACAAAGCCTAGACTCTCCAAAGAGGAGGTCGAGGTACTGGAGGCCGAGTTTCAAAAGAACCACAAGCCTAACAGCACAGTTAAGAAGGCATTGGCCGAGTCAATGAGAGTCGACAATGCTCGCATCAACGTATGTCCCAAGTCAAAACAGGTCTTTTGCTCTACTGACGATACAATAGAACTGGTTCCAAAACCGACGAGCACGGGAGAAGAAGGAGAAAAACATTCGGGAGTACGCGGCCAAACAAAGATTGGACCAGGACACATCAACCAACGAAGCTGGCGTTCACTCAGACGACGATCGTCTCTCTGACCGTGTTGTCTCCAGTGCTCCTTTTCCAGCTCCTCGCCAAGTTGGAGCCAGAACGACAAACATATCGAGCCCAGAGCAAGAGAGTGAGAATGACACCAGTCAATCTGACTTTGGAGCCGGGTCGTCTCCTGACCTATCATCCCAGCCAACGCCTGAACCTCTGTCTGCATCTACCAGCGCATCTCTTGCCTGCTACAGCCAGTACCCTCAACTCATCGTGCCAGAAGATGAGGATGAGACCACTCCTTCTCTGCCTCAACAGTGCTTCCCTAGGCTATCCACATCGCCTATCCAAGAGCAATATATGTACTCCAGAAACGGCCTTGCTGTCAGTCAGTCCAATCAGCCCTCGATGCTAAAACCCTCCCCTTCGATGGATATTGCCTCTCGTCGAAACAAGCGTCCCCCTCAACTCGCAATCAACGCCTCTCGCAGTTTCTCGGCAAGCGGGCCCAGAGCTGGGATCGACATTGGAAGAAGAGCTGAGGTGGGACATTCGATGCGCCGTGTTGCTTCTGCAACTAGAGTTGGACGCATCGGTAAGCCCATGACTGGTCCCCGAAGCCCTTACTTTGAACGAAACCCCGACGCTTTATTGCAGCTGAACCGTTCCCCCAACTTCCAAAAGGCAGCTACCATTGCACCACCCACTCCCAACACTCCTGTTATTGCACATCAGCAGGGCTTGTGTGAGGCCACTCCAGCCAGCACCGTGGGATACGAAGAGAAGTACCCCATGGATCTAGCAATCCACGACCCAACACTCCGAACCCCACCCACTACTCCGGGAGTCATGGACCACTTGTACAGCAACGATTCTAATTACCAAGTTGCCATCGCTGATGAGCCTCTGGTAACACCAGGACTGGCACCCTTTTCCCACGACTTCGAGGTGCCTGGCTCATCAGCTCAAGTGCCCAACTACCTCTCTCATGGGTGCGCTAGCCAACCTCAAACTCCATCATACGCGGCCCCAATGGGGCCTACCTATTTTGGCTTCGCTGGCGGCAACGCCGAGTATAACTGGTCTGATGATGCTTCGCTATCAGCGCACTCATCCCCTGGACAGAGCCAGCAAAACGTCAACTTTATGAACATGACCCCCTCTAGCTTCACCTACTCAGACAAGTAATTGTACTTCACGTATATTCATCAACACCTTGCTTTTCAGCACCAGCATTTGAACTTTGTAAATAAACAGCGATATTTTGTTTTCTTTTATCTTCTACTTCAAGGACATTGTACAGTATAGACCCGGTGCCTTTTTATCAGCAGCGAATGGCAAAAGAAAAGCCAGTCATGGCATTACTTGATATTTTTCCTTTGTTCCTCGTGCCCGGGATACTTGACGAATGAAATCAACGGCATCACACCCTAATGTAATGGGAATACGGCACTGGATGGCGCTCAGGAATGTACACAGGGAGCGAGGATTGTTCGTCATGGGATATCAACTACACAAGCTTGGACGCAAAATTTTGACAGGAGAAGCCAGACCAAAGCATGGGACTGGAAAGGAGGATAGCCAAGTCGGAAAAATAGAGAGAATGAAAAAATTCAACCACAAAATACAACAAGCCAACCAAGTCTGAACATGTTAGACTGTCGGCCAAAGACAGCCTCATGTAACATGGTTCCTGGACCTATCGGGCCGTGCCTGCGTCGTTCATGCGAGTTACTCAATAAAGCTTTCAACATGTATAGAAGGACAATCTCCAATCCTCTTTACGACGGCATGATGTTAGGTCTTTGACGCGTCAGACCCAACCAACATGTTCGAAGGTGGTGTCCCACATTCCTTTCCTGTAAACTGGCTGCTCCAAAGCAGGAACGGTTTTTGTCTCAATGGGGAGAGAGACTACGCCAGGAAACTTTATTTGTAGGTTAAATCAAATCGTGATTCATAGTAATGAACCAAAGTTGATGGTTGCACAAGCCTCAACCCAGGAGTCGGGTCCCGTCCCCGTCAACTCTTCGTCCCAGGCCGAGAACAAGGTTCGGGGTTCGGCCCCACAGCCATGAGTGGCCAATTGGACAGTTTTATTGTCGATCGTCAAGTGCCTACTCAGAGGCACTAGTGAACTTATGCTGTACACACAGGGTTCCGCTTTACACGTCCCAGGATCTGTTCCGAGGCAATGGATATAGGCGGGAGATCGACACTGCAAATGCCGGGGTACAATTCCAATGCTGCAGTGATACTGTATGTAACTATATACTGTACTGTACTCTATACCTGCGCTATGGATGGGTCAGGCGCCCAATTGAATCAAAGATGATTGAACGACCGATGTTGAGTTTTTGTTCTAGTTTGGTGATGATGCAAACAACAGGTCATTTTGAGGCATCTAATTTCCATGGCCGTTTCCTCTTTCAGCATCTTGAGACGAGCAGCCATGCCATAAATGGCATTTCCACGCTTGAGGAAATCAGCCAGCATGAATTTGGGAAGACAAACGGCACCAACTCTTGGGGTGGTTATTCAACGGCTGGTCAGTTAAGACAAGTCGGTTTCGAAGCTTGACAGGTTTCAACAGCCAAGAATCCCACATTGTGACCTAGTGCAAGGGCCAACGACTTTGAGGAATGCACATTTCTGTTCCTTGCAGTAATGCGTGGGGTGTGTATTAGCCAACCACATGGAAACTCAAGGAGCCGTGGCTATAGAGTGTTTACCGTTTTGTTAGCTGTGTGTGGGTTTTAAGATTCTAACACAACCAAAGCCACAGCTTGACTTTGGAAGGGTTATAGAACACAATGAGGGCATGTGAGGCCAGTGTCATTTCACATTCAAATGTTTCAAGTACTATTTTATTATAGCATCTGGTCAATTTCTTAAGCTCTATCGATAACCATATGTAACTGTTTGGTTTCTACGATGCATCATTTCGGAGGCCAAGGAAAACAGTCTATCCTAAGTCGCACATTTTGGTGACAAACATCAAGTTGCAGTAAGCCGCACGTTTCGCAATCAAGTACTCAAGTTCATAACGAGAAACAGTAATAAGGAGGCGATATTGTAGCACAACGCATGTTATACAAAAACCGACGATACAATTGGGTAAACAGAAACTCCAGAACACCCGAACTCACACGCCACAGAATATTCTCAAGTCCATTGCTTTTGTTTGCGTTCGATATCAGAAGACTAACATGGAAGGGAAAGTCCAGATGCCCTGGTTATGCCAACCCCCTTGTTTGCCTATGATTTTTCAAAATGGTGATATGATAATGTGGTCATTGATTAACGACTTCGGTGGATTGGACGTCAAGACGTCACTTAGTACTTAATGTACCAGCCACGCGAGTCACTCGAAATTAAGACTGTAGTTTAGACATGGTAGACAGATCGATCTCCAGGAGAATGGGACCAAGCAATCGGTAGCTGGGTTCTGAACCCGATCGATGACGCGAAATACAATGAGGGATACGTGACATGACAGGAAATGCGTCATGCATCTGCCGGTCCTCAATATGCCGACCTAAAAAAAAAAAGAAAGAAAAAAGTAAGAATGAAACAGTCGTGGAAAATATGTATTGCTTTTGTTGTGGTCTAGGATAAGACATGAGATACAGACGGGCATCTTCGTTATAGCGCATTTTAGTGGTGACAGTTCTGTAGAAGCTCAACTTCCTAGGACAGGGCAACATGTACATCTTCTTTCCATAAAATCGATTTAAAATTAAGATAAATGCGAAATATGAAGACGGACCTTTCGATTAATACTTCCCTGCATCGTATCTTCTTTAGAAATATCGTGCTTCTAAAATCTACCCAATGTAATACCTCGTGTCAATTCCCATGATGGATTGCAAGATGTGTCATGGAACTGTAATGGATGGATGAAAACGCGGTGCGGTAGAGCCAACGCGACAGTGGTCCTGCCGAATACGTCAGTGGGTAGGCCAACCGTTGTCTGCTATAGACCGCGCACGCGCCAACTCACGTAAACCACTTTAACCCTCGTGAAATATACTATCCAATTTGAGTCGCCATAAACAACAACAGGTTATTTTTTGCAACCTTACAACTATGTTCTAGTACCCTTTTTTGTTTCTTGCCTTTTAATATTACCAAATGGAACTCGTTGTATGATCATCCCACCGTATACATGTCATTTTCCACCATTGCTGGCAGCGACGCGTCGCGTCCAGCGCGGTCGAGGATTTTAACTCCAAGCTCAGAGGGGAGCTTAAATCACAAAGATGAGCTGCGTTCACCTGAGAACCGCCTGGGAAAGAGGGCAGATTCAGTTGCAATGGATCTATTGAAGCCCTCAATTTCTGTCAAAGTTAGTAATTGGTCATTCTCGCACTATTGAACACCCCAGCTCATTCGTGATACTACAGCCGCATCCACCAAAGCTTCACATACAGCCTCGTATCCTCCACCCATTGATGATCCTCCCTCGCGAACGTCTACCGCTGTCCTGTATCGATTTCCATGCCACAAGTATTGACCTCGCCTCATACCGTTTATTCGAAGCCAACATCAAGATTCTCGACCTGGAAAGCCGCATGGGCTCCGTCCCTGTCGTCCTTCTCGCTAGAAAAGAAGGGAGTCGCGCCGTATACGCCCTCGAGAAGCAGGAGAGTGGATTGTATGCTGTATGCAGATTAGGTCCCTGGGTAAACCTGGATCTCTTGGCAGACAGTGCAACTGCCGTCTGTCGAGAACGCCTGCATCCAAGTGTCAGAAGCGAGCATCAAAATCAGATCGCCCCGTCTGCGACTACTACGCCCCATATACATAAGGAAGAGAAGATCAAACGCGCCGCCATAGAAGCTTTCCAGTCTCAGGTTCGGAAACGACGAAGGTCGCAATCTGTTTCGACGTTGGCCGAATCCGTAAAACAAGAGGCAGTCGAAGCTGCCACGGAGTCGAAGCTGCCGTCCCCCATCATCCAACCAGAGGAACTCGCGAAGAGGTCAAGCGAACACACGGCGCAGGTACCGCCTTTGGCGATCTCAAACGATGCTAAGATCGAGGGGCCCCAGCAGCAGCAAACCGCCGAAAGCATTTTTGATACCCTCCGAACTCAGTACTTCGATACGTTGTACAAGTCTATGGTGGGTATGAACAAATTCGCCATTTTTCACAGTTGCTAACCGGAAAAGGGATCACTCGCCTATTTTGCTAAAGGGCCACTCTCACGCGCTCGTTCGGCATTTCATCTTGACCTTGAATCCAATCTCGACTTGGCCGATCTCATCGAGTTTTTGACCAGCCTTCTTCTCACCACCGTACAGATCGAGAAAAAATATCGTGAAACTGTTCCTGCACTGATTGCACACATGAAGACAATAGTCGACAGTTCCGATGAAGGTCGAAAAAGAAAGCGTCGGGCCAGAAAAATGAAAATTGGCAAGGACGGCCTCTTTCCACACGAGCAAGCTCATATCAGAAAGTGGTGGGCTACCAACAAGCCTGAACTAAAAGATGACGAAACGAACGTATCTGACCACCAAATCAAGTCTATCATTTCCATGCTTCGCACGAGAGAGACTCAACTCCAGATGATCATCATATTGGAAATTCTTGCATTGACTCCTTTGAAGCCTGCGGAGGCTGAAGATAGCCAACTTCCACTCTTGCCCGGCGTTGCCGAGTCTCAAGGTGATATGGCCCCCCCGTCAGCCAAGAAGCGAAACAAGCACAATTTGCCCGTGCTTGTGGATGTCCATGCCGATCGTTTAACAATCTGGCAATCCACTGTATCTGACGAGCAGCTGCTGCTGGAGGATTCGCAAATATCGCAGGCTTTAGATGGACAGACCCAGCAGAAGTCGTCTTCAGAGCCTCTCAAAGACTTCTGCGTCGACATCATTGTGCCATTGTAAGTGTCGAACTAGCTACGGTCACTGTTACCGCCACGACTAACCATGTTGAACAGCTTTTCTCACAGACTACCGGAGCTTTGCGACTCAATCAACCGCAAGTTAGGAGGGCCCGTCATTGTGAAACCCTCAAGGCCTAAAACTTTGAAGCGACCATCCAGCAAACAGTCTCCAAGGCCAGGTTCGGTGACAAAACGCTCTGTGTCAGGACAACCCACAAGAACATTACAGAGAGCGCTTTCAACAGAGCAACAGTCTCGGCGAAGTATTTCCAGGGGCCCCAGCAATATGATTGCGCTTATGCGATCCGCGACTACCACTTCCTTGCCAGGAATCAAGCGGGAAGCAAGCGATCCTGCCTTGGCCAAGTCGGTGCTGGGTAACGACCCGGACTTGGTTAATAGAAAGAGTGGTCCTTTGTCACGAAGCAGCAGTGTATCCAATTTGCAAGATGTCAAGTTTAGTAAAAAAGCACAGGTGGAAGCAGAGTTGAGGGATGCCATCTCTTCGCTGAGAAAGCCGAATCGCCAAGTGGTTGGCAAAGCACTAGCTGAAGCAGCAGAGCGCCGTGCAACCGTGAGCTCTTCGGCAAAGAGTACGTATCAAAATTCAAATATAGAAATCCTTCAGCTAACATAGTTATAGAAGCGAGAAAGCCAGGCAGGAGTTCCCTCGGTACACCGGTCGTGAAGGCGACACCCGCGAACATGCGTTTCAAGGATGTATTTGCCTCGAAGCCCAATATAATGGATACACCCCTGATGAGTACCGAGGATGTCATTCCTCCTTCAAGCCTTCCTTCAATGGTTCCTTCCACAGGTCTTCGTGGAGGAGGTCAGCGGAACGCTTTTCGGCAGAACCGAACTCCGGATTTTGAGAGGATTGGCAGTACGCCGACTAAGGCTGCATCGACTTTCATTCGACGGCCTGCAGATGATCTAGATGTTTTGCCGTTTCCACCTTCTTCGCCATGTTTGGAACGAAGAACTGTGTCTACTGCGAATCTGTTCAACCCTACAAGTATCTCGGATCGCAAAAGAAAGGTAAGTTTCGAATCATCTCTGAATGACGAGATCTTGGCGACGCCTGTGAAGGCTATCAAAACAAAGAACATAGAAGATCTGGAAAACATGAGAGTTAGACCTGAGCCCGCCAAGTCGGTATCAATCTATCATAAATTGGGATGGGATGACGATATAGATGACCTGTTATGAGTTGCCTATCGGAGCATTTACAGCGGTATTTTTACAAAGGGACATGCATTGTATGCAGCAGGAGTTATTAGCATTGTTAAAAGGCGTTGAGAGTATTGCAAAACTGTATCCACAACAGTATTCCAGATACGATACATGATACAAATAATACGAGAGTTGAACATGAAATAATGTGGCCCGTCTGGCAGCATTTCACGCCGGCACCTCTTCCACCAACATGGTGGGTAAGTCTCTAATATCAACATGTTCCTGTGATCCTAGATCCACGACACGCATCGCCTCCAGGCCTACAACGCCTTCTTGCAGCGCCAGGAACTGAAGCTCAACTACGTGACAGGCTCCGGGTGCCAGAGGGCCAACGCGGGTATCAGCGCTTAAGCAAACAACGTCCGTAGACTCGACGGATGAGTTTTTCTGCAATGCATGAAGCACACTCTCGTCCGTGACTGCATCGGCGACGTCTTTTTGCCCTTGTCTTCGGCCGCCTACCGAAGGCGGCCGTGTCATGCGGACCTCGCCCCGCCGTCTTTTGGGAATTGCAACCAAGGCAAGCTTGCGCGGAGGTACGGAGGTTTTGTCTGTAGCACGGTTGACAATATAGACAGTCCAGGAAAAGATTTGTCCTGGATGGACCGGCTCAGATGGACCAGTGAAGGTCATGGTAATCCCAAGTTCTGCGACAGAGGCCTCTGTATTAGATGTGGCAGCCTCAAGAGTAGGGAGGGCATCTGGGCGTATAACAGATGGTGAAATTAGAGGGTGGACCGCCTGTCCGGTGATTGATAGCTGAGATGGACGATGAGCGCGGACAATGCCCGTTCCCGCAGTTGCTGAACCATAGCCAGGGTTGACAGGAAGGGTGAAATCGAGTTGAGTTGTCCACGACATGGTCATTGTAGGCGTGCAGCGTTCAGGCACAACCTTGGCGGTAGCGGAGATTGTTATATCGAGTTCTCGCATAGGGTTCTTGACAGTAACGTCGTGCTGGCGGGGGGTAATGCAGTAGAGGAATGTGATATGGTCATGAGACACACAAGCAAGGGGAAGTTTCATGCCTGCATCGTCGTTGAGGTTCTCGATAGTAGCGTCAAGGATCGAGAGATCGATCCTGTCTAGTGTTATCTCACAGTCAAAATGAGAAGTAAAATCAACTTCGAGCAGCGCAATAACAGCCGAGCTTGTTGGTGCTGTAGTCGGCCGCGAGAAGCGAATTCTTGTATGGATAACAGGAAAGATTTTGTGCTCAATCTGCGGAAGCGCTCGTATATGTTTTGTCACGTCTTGTGAGCGTGTCACAGGAGCGACTCTCGACACTCGAAGCGCTGACAACCGAGGCTTGACTCCGCCAAGTGCAGCATCGCTTCCGAAAGACTCGAGCAGATTGAAACCAGAAGGCACTCCGCTTTGAAGGTAACCGCTTCCCTTTCCGATGATATCGGTTGATAGTTCTGGCTTCAGACTCGCAGATGCAGTAAAGGTGATGGCTGGCGTAGAAACTCGCGTTCGGGGTCGACTGAGAAAGATGGGCAGCTTCCAAACAGCGAAGACATTCTGGGGTTCGTTCTCATCGCCGCTTTCTTCGTCACTTTCATCATCTTCATCGTCTTCCTCTTCCTTCCCTTCTCCATCGACGATAATGAAAGGGTCATCAATGTCTGGGATAGTACCTGAGAAGATGCTCTCAGAAGTGGAGTTTTCCTTGCCGTGAGTGCTCTGGTTGATGATGTGGGCTTCAACGGAGATCACCAGCCGGCTGATGTGGGCGCGAAGCGTTGATTCATCTTTCCAGGGGCTTTTGAGTAGTAAAAGAACATTTACAGTCTCGTCTGGTTATGTGTCAGGAACAAAACTTGGCAAAGTGCAAACAGACTTACCAAAGAATAATGCATCTCGACGCTTGATTGACTCTAATATAGACTTTCCGGGTTCAACGCCTTTAAAAGCTGCTTCCAGATCCAAGCTTGTATCTTCCGGTATAATATAGGACAAGTGAGATTGCTCTGCGAACTCAGTTGTAGGGTCTGTGATGAAGAGGCTCCTCTTAAGCTGAGTGAGAGATTCAGGCCCATGGTCATTAGACTCTGAAGGGATGGACTCCCTGTCTGGCGTTATCCCGGAGTCGGACATATTAGGTAGATGATATGAGTATCCTTTTTTCTCAGGAAATGTAGTCTTGAACTATCCAGACTCCAAAATCCGTGTATTTTCGAAGGACTTGTGCTTTTTATTGTTGATTAGATTATCCGTGTAAGTCGGAATGCAACTCATACCCCCCTTAGCAACGTGAAGCCACTTGCCTGTCTACCTGTACAATTGCCTTAGTCATCATGTCACCAAACAGCTTGTCGCGATGGCCACTTGATCCGTGCGCAAAAAAGTTGGTGGCGCCGAAATCGACTTGAGCACCTCCGCGTTGCTTGAGTTTTTGATTCTGTTTTCACGCCATTGTCAGCATTTTATCACAACTAGAGTACTTGACGCGAGCCTACAACAGTAAAGTTGTGTCGCGTGTCTCTGATACATACATTGAGAGACTTTCCACGATGAACGGTTTCGGTTCTCCTTATGGCCAGCCGGCTTCGGCCTGGCAAGAGCACCATACGCCTGATGGACGAGCCTACTACTACAACGCAACTACGAAGGCGACGCAATGGACGAAGCCAGAGGACATCATGAGTCCCGCCGAGGTTCGTTTTGCTCTTTGCAAGGAAGAGAGTGATAAATTCCAATGCTAACATGCGACAGCGCGCTCTTGCAAACCAACCATGGAAGGAGTACACTGCTGAAGGAGGACGAAAGTATTGGTATAACACTGAGACCAAACAGAGCTCCTGGGAAATGCCCGATGTTTACAAAACAGCTCTCGGTGCAACAAGCCAGCCCGCCACTCCGGCTGCCACAACTCCTTTCACGCCTCCCGCCAGTGCCGGTGGCTACTCCCAGGCACCTTACGATCAGCACCGTGATCAGCGCGACACATACCCTGAGTCTCGTCAGATTACATACGGAAACGATCCCAAAGTCCAGGCTTTTGTGCCTGCAACAAACGATCCTGAATACGCGACCGCCGAAGAGGCTGAAGCTGCCTTTGCCAAACTTCTTCGACGAAGTGGAGTTCAACCGGACTGGACTTGGGAACAGACAATCAGGGCCACTGCGCGTGACCCCCAGTTTCGTGCCATTAAGGATCCCAAAGATCGCAAGGCCGCTTTCGATAAGTATTGCCAGGATGTGGTGATCCAGGACAAGGAGCGCGCTAAAGAGAGACTGGCCAAACTCCGTGCTGACTTTGAGACTATGCTCAAAAGGCATCCCGAGATCACTCATTACACCCGCTGGAAGACCGCACGTTCTATCATCGAAGGCGAGACCATTTTTCGCTCTACCAACAACGAGGACGAGCGTCGGCAACTCTTTGCAGAGTACATCATCGGCCTGAAGAAGGCACACGCAGAGCAGCAGACATCCTTGAGGAAGAACGCTATGGACGGACTCATTGATCTGCTTCCCAAGCTCAACCTAGAGCCTTACACTCGATGGGCTGATGCTCAAGGTATCATTTCATCTACCCCGCCCTTCCAAAATGACGAAAAGTACCAGGCTCTTACCAAGTTTGACATTTTGACTGCTTTCCAAAACCACATGAAGGCCCTGGAGCGCAGGTTTAACGACACGAAGCAAGAAGAAAAGAACAAGAAACTCCGCAAGGAACGAAAGGCACGTGATGCCTTCAAGTCCCTCCTCAACGAGCTTCGCCGCAATGGCAAAATCAATGCCGGAACAAAATGGAACCAGATCGTCCCCCTCATCGAGAACGATACCCGCTATACCGACGCCGTCGGTCAAAGCGGCTCGACCCCCCAGGAGCTGTTCTGGGATGTGGTTGAGGAGGAGGAACGTGGTCTACGCGGACCCAGAAACGATGTTCTAGACGTTCTTGAAGTGAGTTGTTGCCCTACAACTATTTACTGAAATTATTTGCTAACGATGTACAGGACAAGCGGTTTGATCTCACACCCACGAGCAACTTTGAAGAGTTCCTCTCCATCATGAAAGATGATCGACGGACTGCTAACATTGATCCGGACATTCTCAAACTCGTCTTTGACCGAGTACGTTACCACGATGTCCCTCCTTAATGTTTGCCTGCTAACAGGGTTGCTAGCTTCGCGAGAAACGCTCGTCCAGACGGGACGATGACCGACAATCTGAGCGCCAGCAACGAAGGGCCGCCGAGGATTTGCGCGCATACATGAAGCGTATGGAGCCTCCTATCGCTCTCAGTGATACATATGACAAGGTACGACCTCGACTCTTGAAATTAGATGAGTTCCAGGCCATTGCATCCGAAGATGCTCGACGAAATGCCTTCGACAAGCACATCCGACGTCTGCGAGAGAAGGATGATGAAGCGGACCGAAGCTACAGACGACGCGATCGTATGTCCAGCGAGAGAGACTTGCATCGCCGTGAGCGTGAGCGATCTAGAGGTGAGCGATCTCATCGTAGCGGTGGACGTGGTTCTCGACGAAGTCGCAGTCCGGAGCCAGATGCATACGAAGCAGACCGACGCAAAGCTATCGCCGAGCGAGAGCGCAACCATCGAAAATCCACCATGGCAGAAGGTCTCTTGGGATCAGACCGCAGTCGCCTGTCGCCGCCACCTCGCCGCGAGCGAGAACGAGAGCGCGACCGTGACCGGGAACGAGACCGAGACTACGACCGACCTGCTCGACCGCGCCGTGATGACGACAGCTACTATGATCGTGAACGAAGGGATCGGGAAGACGAGCGCGAGAGATCGTATCGTCGTCGTGCTGACCGCGGGTCGCATGATGAACTCAACTATGGAGATGAGCGACCCTCTGGATCCCGACGACGTCGTCCCGATGACGAAGAAGATAGTGCTCGCCGTGACTCACGCGACGCCAAGGTACGAAGAATCACAGAATGACTGATGTGAAACACGACTGACAATAAATAATAGAGAGTTAAGAGAGAGCGATCTCGAGAGCGCACGCCACCTCGTGTTGAAGAACGTCCTCGTAAGAAAACCCCTCCTCCTGCAACTAAGGACGTTCATTCGGGAAGTGAAGAGGGTGAGATCGAGGAGGACTAGAAGCAGTATCTACCGATTGCCCTATCTTAACCTTTGGTTGAATAAGCTGCTGCACTCTTTCTCAGTACGCATTGTCGAACCCCTGACAACGTCCGACGGGCGAGATGACTTGGGAGTATAGGCTTGCGGCTGTTGGTCGCCATGGCCGCCCAATGCCGCAGCGGCGGAAACAGATGGCGACCACTCTGCTACTTGTTAGCAGTAATTTGGCCAGTATGTGTCTTTTCCCATTCTTATCCTAGTCTAGGTTTATTTATTTGTGAACTTGTACATGGGACGGTAGTTCTGGAGTTCGTTGTGGAGGGTAAACGTGCAGTTTTAGGTACTAGAAATAAGCATCAATAGTTTTAATCAACAACATTCTTGGACGATCCATTTTATTGTGCAATTGAACTATTTAGAACTAACCGACAGCCATAATTCTCTATGGAAGTTGTTTCCCGCGAGGTAGGAAACGTCAAGACGGCAGATATCCTGCTAGATCCATTGTCCCTCAATCTACGAAGCCATCCGGTTTCCATGCTGCGAGGATCTGGGAAGTTGTAAAACCCCAGAGAACGCTAGGCAAGAAAAAGAAAAAACCAGAATAAACCAATCAAGAAAACCAACGGCTTTCGTAGGACCAGACAACAGGGGATACGCTGCCGTCACCATCGTTATTCGTCTGGATCGTCATCCTCGCCGGCGCTGCGGTCATCATCTATTCCCAAGTCCCGCTGCTTTCGCCGATTCCCATTTTGAACGCCACAAACGCCGGGAGATGCATCATCAAGGGGAGGCAGAGTCTCGTTATAAAGGCCTTTAGCTCATTTCAGGGTTCTCCTCCAAGAAGAACTGTGAGAAAAAATTGTTAGTGAATGATTGGAAGATATAAGTGAGTGTGGAGTAAACTTACGTAGTTGCCGCTCATCTTCTGCTCTTGGTCGAGCTGAGATCCGTTCTTGTTGATACGGGGGCGGTAGTTGGTAGGGTCACGGCGGAAAGTGACGTTGAGGTTCTTCAAGAAGGTGTTGCAGCCGGTGAGAAGAGACTCGGGCTTGTTGGCGTGAGCATCGATACCGGGCTGTCCGTCAAAGACAATGACTCGGTCGGCGAGATAGGTAGCCATGATGAAATCGTGCTCGACGATGAAAGCAGTCTTCTTGGAGTGCATGATGAATCGCTTGATGACACGCGAGGCGATAATACGCTGCTCGGAATCGAGGTAGGCAGAGGGCTCGTCGATAAGGTAGATATCAGCAGGAATACCGAGAGCAAGAACAATGGCAACACGCTGCAATTCACCACCGGACAGGTTCTTGACTTCCTGGTCGATGAAGTCATCAAGCTTGAGGGGCTTGACAACGTCGGTCTGGAATTGGGGAGACAGGAATGACTGCTTGATCTTCTTGAAGAACAGCTGGCGAACAGTGCCATCAAACTTGGGGGTAATAGTCTGGGGCTTCATGCTGATTCGCATCTCGGGGACGCTCTTATTGCTGTCAGGCTTGAGGGCGCCGGCCATGAGACGACAGAAGGTTGTCTTTCCGGTACCGTTCTCACCCATCATGACGATGATCTCGGAATCGGTAAAGTCACCGGCGTCGATGTTGAGCTTGAAGTTGCCCAGAGTCTTCTCCATCTTGGGGTAAGTGAACGCACGCGACTTGTCGATCTGGAACTCATCGGTGGTCTCTGCAATTCTAAATGTCAAAGACTCGTCACGGAATCGCAAGTTCTCAGTGGGGATGTGTCCGTCAAGGAAGATGTTGATACCCTCACGAACGGAGTAGGGTAGTGTGACAACACCGTACACGGCTGGCCTGCCGTAAAGAACGCAGATGTAGTCAGAGAGATAATCGAGGACAGACAAATCGTGCTCGACAACGATAACGTAGTCATTGTCACGGAGGAGGGAGCGGATGACCAGAGCAGCACTCAGACGCTGCTTGACATCGAGGTAGGAGGAAGGCTCGTCAAACATGTAGACATCGGCCTGCTGGACGGCGACAGTTCCAATAGCGAAACGCTGAAGCTCACCACCAGAGAGGAGGTTAATGTCACGGTCCATGATATGGTTCAGCTCGAGGATGTTGGCCATCTGTTCCATGTTGCCAAGCGTAGCTCGGCTCTCGATGAGGTATCGGACACTCTTGTTGGGGCCTCGGACGGCCCTTGGGATCTGGTCCACATACTGAGGCTTAACCACAGCCTTGAGGTCATCCTCAAGGAGCTTGGTGAAATAGTCTATTTCATAGTCAGTATACATGCACCCCTCTCCCGGGATCACAGAATGGGCGCTACATACTCTGAAGCTCGGAACCACGGAAGTGCTTGATAACTTCCTCCCAGTCAGGAGGGTTGTCGTGTCGGCCCAGGTTAGGCTTGAGCTTTCCGCTCAGAATCTTGAGGGCAGTACTCTTTCCAATACCGTTGGTGCCGACAAGTCCAAGCACCTGACCGGGTCGGGGCATGGGAAGACGATGCAACTTGAAGCTGTTGGGGCCATATCGGTGGGTGACCTGGCTCTCAAGGTTGGTGGGCAAGTTGATAATGTTGATCGCATCAAATGGGCAGCGCTTTGGGCAAATACCACAACCGATACAGAGGGACTCGGAGATAAAAGCCAGCTTCGATTCGGGCTGTACTTCGATACAGAGCTTTCCGCTACGAACGACGGGGCACGACTTTTTGCACTCTTGACGACATTTTCGCGGGCGACACTAAAAGGAGGGGTTAGAAAATGTTTGGCGGGCGGCGGGGCACATATTGATGCTGATGGCGATGATCACACACCTTGTCGCTGTTCACAATGGCGATACTGTGAAGAACTTGTTAGTCTCTCTCTTTATTGGTTTCTTCTCTATTTCTTCGAGTCGCATAAACGTACCGCGTGAGTTTGTCGGACATTTTCGCGATAGCACAGCAGGTGTTGCTTTAATGGTTTTGGTGGGGTGCGAATTTGTGGGAAGAAAGACGAAGGAGCTGAGCAGAAGTCTACAACTGAGTGTCTCACGCGCGCAACGTACGATAACACGCGGGCACTCGTCGAAGCTCTTGAGGAGGAACGGGTTACACGGTGAGAAGAGAACGAGGGGAAGAAATCAAGGTAAAAAGAAGTTCCAAGGTTAGGCCGGGTTGTTTGGATTGTGTGGATGGTAATCCAATTTTCAGGCCCTGTCATTAGTAGGTTCCATTGGCGGGGCTGTGGACCGCTGAGTTTAACACGGTAATGGGTTGGTACGTACCTGTTTTCTGCATGACGTTGTTGCTGCTGCCAACCAATAATTTATCAGTAGGTAGTACTAAGTGGTCTCTAATGAACTGGTTTAATTAACGTCTGAACCTGGCCATACAGTACCTACTGATCAGGTTGGTCTGTGGTCGACTTGAAGATCAATAGTAAATGCATTTGTTGTGTTGTTATTGACAGGCATAGGTACGGAGCAGTAAATCAACCATACTACTTAGGTAGGTAGGTAGCTTCCTAAATAAAACTGATCCGCCGGGCACTTTAACGTTTGCACAGCTGGTGTGGAGGGGATGCAATGCTTTGTGTGTAGGTCAATGTTCCAGTTGGTTTAGATTGTTGTTCTATCTGTATCAGTCGACAAAGGTGGCGAGGCTTAGATGGAGTTCTTGTGACTCATATTCCTCGCGAGCCAATATCAGTATGATGTGTGTAATCCATGCTAGTAGTACCTGATCTCGACTTTCAGGTCATGTATGTCACATTCCTACCTACCTAGGTAGGTAGTAGGTTAGTACCTTACCTACTAATGCAGGATACCAGTGTTACATTCGAACACGTGACTGTGTAGGTAGTGGCAGTATCTTCAACACAACATCTGTCTTCTATTGTACGAACCATCAAAGGTTGCTTCTTTAGACCCTATCTTCTATGACTCTAAGCTACAGGGTCATGGAAAATTTTAGCTTTGTAATTTTGCATTGAAAAAACAGTATCAGATATAAAATAGTTGCAATCGATCATGTTGTGTCCACACTGAAGGTTCTGTATGCACTTAAACATTCCAACAAATAAATGGTTAGAGCGGTAACTTTTCACTTGGAAAGACCCGTAAAACGCGCTGTCGTAAAAGCCATGTGGTGGTAGTGGTATCCATGCGCGTTTGGGCGTTTAATAACCAAGAAATACTAAGGGAGGAGACCTGTCTGTGTACCCGTTGGAAGGAATAAGCCGCAATGCCGGGCTACAGAAAAAAAAACGTATGCTTAGGTACAATAGAAACTCCCGAATGCAAACAACAAACTAGAACAATTGGATTAGGCAGCTACCCCAAGAACCAGCGCAATGGACAATAGAAGCAACTGACAAGCTGTCATGTCTAGGGTAAATATTTAAATGGTCTATGCTTATTGGCCAAAGTAGACTTATGTAAAAAGGTAAAAAGCATAGTCGTCCAAGTAAAAGCTAAGAGGCAACTTGCTGCACGAATATTTAACCTCAAACAGTAGATAAAAATACACAAGCTTTATGAATAGAGATACAGAGACAGTATGTAAAATTTAGACTCTAAGCCCACAGTAGCGTTTGTTGTAGACTAGAGAACCTATTGTGTCTCGACATACCACAGTGAATTGATGTTGTCCGAGATCACGTGAGCATGCTCCACCTCTCAGTGCTCTCACCCCGTGCAATCAATCCAAATCTTCAGGTTCCTGCCTCTCCACCAAATTGATTCTACCGTCCCTACCCACGTCACCGGGCCATCGATAACCCCGAACGTATCCTGACAGGCTTCCGATATTATCTACATGTTGCCTGCCGTCTGTAGATTATTCTTTAATGACTTGTGAGTTTACCCTGCTCTTCCTGCTCCTTTCAGTCTCTACCGCGCTTCTGGCTTGCTGGCCTGTCGCCTATCGTCGATCCCGCCTCGGCCTCGACCGTACCCATCGCGATATTGCTTTCATAAGAGCCTTATATATGGTATATCGCGATGAAACTTGATGGATTCGATGCTTCACGCTCAGCTAGATGCTCCTGCGACCCGATATAGCATCTCCGAGCTGTCTTATCCTTTCAATCGCGAGTTGGGGGTTTTCTATCAGCCTTGCCATCGAGAACTTACACGGGATGCGACAAGTGACGAATCTCTACTGTTCTTCCCATATCCCGCCCTTTCTGGTGTCGCTTATGGGTCGCCAGAATCGCGTCATTCAAATAATCCCTCAAACACACACGTCAGACCAGGCCATCAGCTAATATCGTCGCGTCTTCAGTAGGTAGTCTGCTTCATCACCAACATGATGTCCACCCCTACTTTTGGGGATCCTTCGAACGGACACTTATCGGCTGGCGATGAAATCAGCATGTCTTTTGATACAGGAGACCACGTAACCGATAGCGATTCCCACGATGCCCCTGACCACACTCTTGATCACCCATCGCCAGCTTCCTCAGACGATGCGAACCACGACTCCAATATAATACAAGATGATACACACATGTCGGCGAGCGAGCAGTCGAGCGAAGACAATGCATCTGATGACGGTGACTTCGACATGGAGGGGAGCATCCTGTCTCAGAACGAGGACGTGATAGAAGACCGCGCCAGCTCTACTGACTCGACTCGAACCTCAAAACGCAAGGCTCCTGTCGAAGAGGAAGACTACATCAAAGCAAATCCAGAGCTGTATGGATTAAGACGAAGTGTGCGTTGCGAAAATTTTTCACCCAGCTTCTATCTTATTGTTTGCTGACTAGTCCATAGACACGACCTCGAGAACAACGAAAAATTGTAGGTCATCATTGAGAATTGACATCAGGGTATACCATTAACCCAATTCCTATAGGTTGAATCCGATGACTCGGACTCAGAACCACCTGTCAACCGTCGTATAGTCAAACGACGACGTGTCGAGACCTCACGTCCTTGTAAGTTGCCAAACAAATTTGCTCTGGCTGCGGCCATTTCTCCCTATCGCTGTCTAACATGTCCGTTATAGCTTCAAAGATTGGCACGCCAACGCTACGGGCCTCAACAGCCGACTCCGACTCCGACTCAGACAACTATGGCGGTGCTCGTGCAAAGAGTCTTCAGAAGAAGGCTCGAATGCAACGCGAGGCGCAGCCAGATCTCGCTTTGGCCGAGAAGCGCTGGTCGAGTCGTCGAGCTGCACAGATACAACAAGGAGCCTACGAAGAAAGCGATGTTGATGAGGATGAGGAAGATGACGATGACGAACTCGGACTCGCCTCATATACCGTGGACTACGTGGATGACTCGCCATACATAGAAAAGGTTGTTCGACATCGTCTAAAAGACGGGTTAGAACTGTCTTACAACTCAACCAAGAACGACTTTGAGTACTTTATCAAGTGGCAAGGCAAATCACACCTGCATGATACATGGGAGACCTTCGACGATATTCGTGGCTACCGTGGTCATCGCAAAGTCGAGAATTACTTTAAGAAGTTTGTCGACTACGAACTAGCCATTCGTTTTGGCACAGACATTCCTCCCGAGACCAAAGAGCAGTTCTTCCTTGACCGCGAGCGAGATGAAGAGGCATATGAGGACTACACAAAAGTCGAGCGAGTTGTGGCCGTACGCGATGGTGACGATGGCACCGAGTACCTGGTGAAATGGAAGGGCCTCACCTACGAAGAGTGCACATGGGAAATTGCATCCGACATCAGCGACGCGTTCCAAGATCAAATTGACCAGTATCTTGACCGAGCATCTCGATCCTGGCAGTCGGACCGCAAGGAGACAAACCCCGAAACGCGATCACGCATGGTCAAGCTTGAGGAACAACCAGACTTCATTAAAAACGGCGAACTTCGCAACTTCCAGCTGAGAGGTCTTAACTTCCTCTGTCTCAACTGGACCAAAGGTAACAACGTGATCCTGGCAGATGAGATGGGCTTGGGAAAAACAGTCCAGACTGTATCGTTCTTGAGTTGGCTTCGCAACGCTCGTCAACAAGAGGGCCCATCGCTTGTGGTTGCCCCACTCAGTGTCATTCCTGCTTGGTGCGATACCTTCAACCACTGGTCTCCTGATCTTAACTACGTTGTTTACCTGGGACCTGAGGATGCTCGAAATATCATTCGCGAGCATGAGCTACTTGTGGATGGCAACCCCAAGAAGCCCAAGTTCAACATTTTGGTCACGTCTTATGAGTTTATCCTCCAGGATTGGCAATTCCTACAGTCCATCAAGTGGCAAACACTCGCCGTTGATGAGGCACATCGACTCAAGAACCGCGAGTCACAACTTTACAACCGCTTGGTGAACTTCGGCATCCCTTGCAAGGTTTTGATCACGGGTACGCCTATCCAAAACAACTTGGCAGAATTATCGGCTCTGCTCGACTTCTTGAACCCTGGCAAGGTCGACATCGATGAAGATCTCGATTCCCTTTCTGCGAATGACGCACAGGAGAAACTACAGCTACTGCACAAGGCCATTGCACCCTACATTCTTCGAAGAACCAAAGAAACTGTGGAATCAGATCTGCCACCAAAGACAGAGAAGATCATTCGTGTTGAGCTGTCGGACGTACAGCTTGATTATTACAAGAACATCTTGACCCGTAACTACTCAGCCCTTTGTGACGCTACCAATGGTCACAAAAACTCCCTTCTCAATATCATGATGGAGCTGAAAAAGATCAGTAACCATCCTTACATGTTTCCAGGTGCCGAAGAGAAGGTACTGGCCGGCAGCGTGCGCAGAGAGGACCAGATCAAGGGCTTGATTGCGAGCAGTGGAAAGATGATGTTGCTTGATCAACTTCTGTCAAAGTTGAACAAGGATGGGCACAGAGTTCTGATCTTCAGCCAGATGGTCAAGATGCTTGACATTCTTGGTGATTATTGCTCTTTGCGAGGCTACAAGTTCCAAAGACTGGATGGTACCATTGCGGCGGGTCCTCGACGCATGGCCATTAACCATTTCAACGCAGACGACAGTGATGATTTCTGTTTCCTTCTCTCCACACGAGCAGGTGGTCTTGGAATCAATTTGATGACGGCAGACACTGTCATTATATTTGATTCTGATTGGAACCCACAAGCTGATTTGCAAGCTATGGCTCGTGCGCATCGTATCGGCCAGAAACGACCCGTCAACATTTATCGCCTCGTATCCAAGGAAACAGTTGAGGAGGAGGTTCTTGAGCGAGCTCGTAACAAGCTTCTTCTCGAGTATCTGACCATCCAGGCCGGCGTTACCGATGACGGTAAGGCAGCATTCAAGGAAGAATTGAACAAGAAGGGTCTGAGAGTTGAGGGCCCTTCGTCCTCAGAAGATATTCAAATGGTACTGAAGATGCGTTCGTCCAAGATGTTCGAGCAGAGCGGCAACCAAGAACGTCTTGAACAACTTGATATTGACTCCATCCTTGAGAATGCCGAGATCACAAAGACAAAGGTGGACGACAAGATTAACCTCAGTAGTGGTGGTATCGATTGGGACAACTTCATGCAGATCACCGATGTCAAGGTTGATGATATCAATCTTGATTGGGATCAGATCATCCCGGCCGACAAGCTCGCTGAGATCAAGGCTGAAGAGGAAAAGAAGCAGCATGAAGCCTACGTTGCCAAGGTTGCAGCTGAAAGCGCACCGCGACGGGCTACGATCAAGAATCGCCACAACGAGAATGATCGTGCTGATCGTCTCAAGAAACGTCAGAGGGAACAGCGAGACAAGGAAGACGACGACAGACGAACCGTGCTTGCCGACCCCAAACGTCCTTTGACTGACAAGGAGCAACGTGGTCTTATCAAGGCCTATTTCCGATATGGTTCGATGGATGACCGCGGCGATGAGATTATCAAAGATGCCAAGCTCAAGGAGAGAGACCAAGACTATGTCAAGTCGGTCCTCGATGAGTTTATCAAGGCAGCCAAGGAAGCCGTTGATGAGAACCTGGCTCAGATGGTGGAAGAAGAGAAGAGACTAGGGAAAACGCTCACAAAGAAGGATCGAAAGGCAGTTCTAATCGACTTTGGCGACTTGAAGAAGGTGAATGCTGAGACGGCTATCGAACGTCCCAAACAGCTTCAGCTCCTTCGACAGGCTATCCGCAGCCACAGTGACTGGCACTCGTTTCGCCTTCCTGATGCGACAAAGGCCGCCAACTATTCCTGTGCTTGGGGTGCCAAAGAGGATGCTATGCTCTTGATTGGCATTGACAGACACGGCTTTGGTGCCTGGCCGCAGATTCGGGATGACCCTGACCTGGACATGACGGAGAAGCTCTTCCTCGAAGAACATCGTGTTGAGAAGAAGGAAGAACGCAGCAAGGGCAATGATAAGATGAAGGCCCCTGGTGCAGTGCACCTTGTTCGTCGCTCGGAGTACCTGCTCTCTGTTCTGCAAGCGAAGCATTCAAACGATCGAGGCGTGCAACGCGCCGTGGAGAACCATCACCGCAACAACAAGAAGTCACTTGCCAATGGCCATCGGGGAAGTGCTACGGCATCTCCTGCTCCCCACAACGGAAAAAAGCATCGTGATCGTGATAGGGAGCATCTTCACGGGGACTCCCACCGATCCCGTGGTCATGCCGACGAACGTGGTACTCCACGACCCGACTACAAGCGGAAACACCTGTCGCATGAAGACAGCCGCAGCCCTAAGCATCGACGTATCGAAGAGCATCGCCGGTCTAGCAAGCATGGTGACGATAGAGACAGATCGGAGAAGCGCCGGTACCGCGATGACGAGGACCGCCGTGATGACCGGCGCGATGACCGACGGGCTGACAAGCATCGTCTTAGCCACAGCCATCGTGATGACCGACGCGATGACCGACGTGATGATCGTCGAGATGACCGCCGAGATGACAGACGCGATGACAGACGAGACGATCGTCGAGATGATCGACGTGATGACCGTCGGGATGACCGAAGAGACGACCGTCGGGATGATCGTCGAGATGACCGTCGACTTGACCGACACCGCGAAGATCGTGATAGAGAACGTGAGCGCGAACGGGCCCAAGACTCGCACCCCCAGGATGAGCGCCGAGCCAAGGCTCTTCGACGCCTGGATGAGCTTCGCCGCATTGGCGACAACAAGGATCAACGGGCACAAGACAACGATGCCATGATATGGTTCTTATTAAAACCAGTCCGCGAAAACTTTGAGAGAATTCTCTCTACCACCAAGGACAACGTCAAGTCTAGCAAGGAGCGGGCGAACATATTTAAGGTCGAGTTGGTCGTTATCGGCACGTTTCTCGATGAAAAATTGGCGGCCACTGCTGCTGACGAGGGTCTCAAGAGTAATTTCTGGTAAGTTTCATGTTTCGATATCGAATTTTGAATTCAATTTCGCTGACCGTATTCGCAGGGACTTTTTGGCAGCCTTATGGCCCGTGGACGATACAAGCAAGAGTGTCACTGGAAAACGACTGAGCAACATGTATCGCACTCTGCACTCTCGAGACAAGGAACCTGGTTCGGCCAAGACCAATGGTGTATAATCACCCGAGAATGCGCAACGAGCGATTCTCGACAACAAACACACCAACTTGTCACGTACAAATATACCTGAATTTTGTTTTTTTTTCATGACGACTTTAGCATCACTTGTTTTACTTTCCGCATAGGGCCGGCGTTTGGTTGCGCATATTTCAATGAGCAGGGCTAGAACGATGTTGCCCTTTTGCTAGGTGCGGAGTGGTTCATATCATACCCGGATTGCATGGCATAGGGCTTGTCATAGGCGGAGTTGTGTCACCTTGACTTGGCTATTGCCAATATTACACGCTGGAGGACTCGTCTTGATGCATTTGAGCATGGTGGGCGTTGCGTCTTTATCGAAGCGGATCTATTACGAAGGACTCGACTCGACTCGGTGCTCATTATTTTAGTTGCCAAATGCAACACTTCGGAGACCCTGATTGTTGTTAGATGAATACTTTTTTTACATGGATGGTCTGTAAACGAAGAAAAAAAAAGAGCAGAGGTTGCCGAGCAAAGGCTTTGCTTCGGCTGATAGAAGCTAAATTATAAAGATGAATAATTAACGATGTCCTTCCACTGTGATCTGCTTGTCTCATTGCCTGTGCTCCATGTATCGACCTACACTCATCGAATGTCTAGTACAAGAAGTCTCTTTGTTTGTACCCGAAAATAAACGACAGAACTATAGCAGCATTGGAGATAGTGTCATGTTTCCAAGACTGAAATAATGACAAGTTTCCAGACTTGCTGGATGTAGTAGGTCGGGGAGAATATCGAGGTTCTGTAACGCCTCTCAAAGGATTGACTTGGTTACTTTTTGGCGTTTGATTGAATTATACTTGCATTTATTCCTGACCAAGCAGAGACATCGAGGTTTCTGCAACCCTTAAATGCGCACTCGAGCGGCTGTTCAGGCCCAGTCTACCAGTCCCATGCGTGCATTTGATGCTTAGGTATGGCCACAGCCTGTGGATCCATCTGTAGGACCACCGCTTCAGTCATCTGCCTCCCTTACCTCAATAGTCTGACCACGACAAAAGCATTCAACAGCAACCAGATACAATCAAACATAATAATGTATGCAGACCACGCACGGTCTTGATACAAGTTTCCTCACTGACATTACCAGTAAACTCTCACACAATGGCCTCCTACACTCGTGAACGTCAAATCGCAGAGCTCGCCGTATTGCGGGCCTCAATCCTTACCAAGAGGGTGCAGTCAACCGTCAGCGGAATCTCAAAAGCCGACGACTCACCAGTCACTGCTGCTGATTTTGCCGCTCAGGCGGTCCTCATCAGTGCTCTTCGCAAGGCCTTCCCTGGTGATGCCTTTGTTGGAGAAGAGGATTCCAGCGCCCTGAGGGAAGATGACGCCTTGAAGCAGCGTGTCTGGGAACTGGCTTCCAATGCTCACCTGGAGAACCCAGACGACGAAGCTCTGCTCGCCAGTCCCGAGAATGTTGAAGAGCTTCTTGAGGTGATTGATCTTGGAGGTCGTGGCCAGGGTGGCAAAAAGGGGCGGTTCTGGGTCATGGATCCCATCGACGGAACGGCTACATTCCTCAAGGGTGAACAGTATGCTGTGTCCCTGGCCTTGGTGGAGGACGGTCGAGAAGTTGTCGGGGTTCTAGGCTGTGCGAACCTGAAGCCAGTAGATGGAAAAGTTGCAGAGTCAACTATTGACAAGGACGGTTTGGGTCTCATGCTCACCGCAGTTCGCGGACAAGGCACAACGATCCGCAAGATGGATTTCAACGGTCTCCAGCCCGCCCAGCCTCTCGACAGCATCGCCAAAGCTTCTAGCCTAGCTGACGCCCAGATCATCAACTACTCCAGCGGCTCTACCTCGCGCCACGACCTCATTACCAAGCTTGCCGACTCATTCGGTGCCAAGTTCCCCAACATTGAACTGTACTCGTCTCACATCCGTTACGCAGCACTTCTAGTTGGCGGTGGCGATTTCCAGCTTCGTGTACCTTCGTCTAGCAGTGTACGCATGTACATTTGGGACCATGCCGGTGCGCAGCTCATCTTGACTGAGGCTGGTGGTAAAGTGACAGATCTCGACGGTAAGGAAATGGACTTTGCAGCTGGAAGGGACTTGAACCAGAACAACGGCCTGCTCGCGGCCAGAGAAGGGATTCACGGTGCAGTTCTGGAGGGCATGGGAAAGATCCTGGCTGAAGATACTTCGCGTTGAGTATATGCTAAATAAAAACTATATACGAAGCTAAAACCAAACAAATTGTTAACCAGTTAATATCTATATCCAATATTCAACGTGTCCCAAGACCGTATCTTACATCAAGCTGCTCCGTCCTCCAATCTCCATACTTCCCTGCCCGTCCTTCATCTGTCCACTTCTACCAACGACAAACTCGGTATAAATTCTCTGCAATCTCCCTTTCTCTTCCGAACTGATACTGGCCCTTGTGTTATCTAGCGCTTTGAGAAGATGATTCAACTCTATGACCACTTCCCTCTGCTCGCTAGCTTGCGCTTTGGCATCAGTGTTGCCTGCAGGAGCACCATGGGCTTGCTTTGACTTCTTGCGGGCTATCTTTATCTCCTCAAGCTTTGCGAGGATCGACGCATTCTCGACGAGGGTGGCCGACCTGCTCTTTGGCGTGGCTTCGATGACTGGTTTAACTTTCTCGCCGTAGCGGAACTGGACGAAGCTTGGTGTGGAGTTCGACTTGGCGTTGGTACCGTTGGGCCGTTTTGAGGTGACTGCAGGTCCGTCCACATCCAAGACGTCATGAATAGCCTCCAACTGAGCGTTGGATACAAGGGCCTGAAGATCAGCACCCGAAAAACCTTCGGTTTGGCGAGCAATGTCCGTAAGGGGTCCATCAGACTCGATCAATTCATCTGAAAGTCTCACTTTCTGGAACAATGCCTTGATAATATCAACTCGATCTTCCAGGGCAGGCATGTCGCAGAGGAGAGACTTATCTAAACGACCGGGACGAAGCAGAGCAGGATCAATCAGATCAGGCCTAGATGTAGCTGCTAGGACATAGACACCCGAAAGGCCTTCGGCACCATCCATTTGCGTTAGAAGTTGGTTGACAACACGATCTGTGACACCTGTAGAATCATGCCCTCTCTTGGGCGCGATAGAGTCGAACTCGTCGAAGAAGAGCACGCATGGCTTTGCAGCCGAAGCTCTGTCAAATAAATCTCGGACGCTCTTTTCAGAAGCACCGATATACTTGTTCAGGATCTCAGGACCCTTGACGCTGATAAAGTTAAGACCACACTCGCCAGCAACTGCGCTGGCAAGAAGAGTCTTACCACAACCAGGGTATCCATAGAGAAGAAGACCTGATCGAAGACGCAGAGGGCACTGAGCAAAGATTGGCGCGTACTTTGTGGGGTATTGCAGCGTCTCTAGAAGTACTTGTCGAGTCTCTTGCAAACCTCCAATAGATTTGAAGCTAGTGGACGAGCTTTGCAACGTCACGTTTCTCAATGAGGCTGGAGTAAAGCCCTTGAGAGCTTTTTCAAAGTCAGCACGAGCCAAGTGAATAGCACTCGTTGAGTCTGGAGATTCGGCAATGGCTCGGATGATGGCTTCGTTTCTGGCGCGGGATACCAAAACGCTGATGTCGCCAGGCATGTAACCATCCGTAGAGCCCGAGATGTCAAGGAAATCAAGATCTGGGTCCAGGACGAAACCACTTGTCTTTGCTTTGTTATCCTCCTTACTCGTGTGGCTTGTACCATCCATCCACGCACCACTATCTCCTCCCGTCGTGCTGCTGTCTGCAGTTTGTGGTCGGCTGCCATCACTAAACTGTGTTCGGGCTTCATCAGCAGTCACAGCATCCAGCATAACGATGGACTCCATGACTCGGCGTCTTGCTTCTTTGTCTGGTGCTTTGAGCTCCACGATCTCTCGCACAACATGACCACTGACCACGACACCGTTAATTGACTCCTTGGCTTCGGCTGTTGCCAAAAGGACAACACCACTGTCTCGAGTGCAGTATTGTCTTACAATGGAGCATAAGATCTCGCCCACTTGTCTGCTTCGACCATTATCATTTCCAACCTGCAGTTCTGTCTCTACAGGGCAAAGCTTATCGAGATCGTCAAGGACAACAACGGCTTTTCCGTTCAATCGCGCACCCCAGCTGGCAGAGGCGAATAACCGATTCAGCGTTTCCTTTATCGTTGAAATCCTTGTCTCGTCGTTGACAAGTTTCCGACAGGGGTAATAGAGCGTATGGAACAATGATTCTTGTCGAAGCTTTTGAGCCAGGTGCTTGGCAATGGAGGACTTTCCTGACCCCATGCCTCCCGTGAGAAGAACTGAAGATAGATGCATAAGGTTCGACTGCAAGTTGTTCAACAAGGAGTCAATTCCAACAAGAAGCGAGTCATGTGTTGGCTGTCGTTCAAACCCATCTGGCTCAGACATCCAGGATGGCCGAGTAGTGGGTGGCTGAACGTCGATGGGCAATTTGGAATCAAGCCCAAGTAGCCAATTCGTTGCCTCCTTGCTTTCCTGAAAGTCTGCTCCATATGTAAACTTAACAATGCCGCCTTCCCACCCTTGAGGGGCCTCAAGACCGTCGTATATATTCAGAACAGACCCATCTGTCAAGGGTCCTTGGAGGAGCCCATCTGTACCCCTAAAACCATCGTAAATCTGGCGGAATCGCTTTGCGGCTTCTTCTTTCTCAGCCTTGGACTCTCCACCAAAACGAAGACCCTCAACCGTTTTGGCACTTGTTGCGAAAGGGAAAACCTTGATACTTTGCACAGTGCCCTTGGATAGCTGTTGTTGTGCAGCTTGGAGCTTTACAATACCACCCACCATGCCAGTGCAGCCGAGAGTGGCACAGAGAGGAGACGAAAGAGCCACTGCCTGGCTGTTGGGAGGGTCAATCCATGACCGGAGGTGAGCAATTACTTTTGTAGCCGCGATCATACCAGTGGGAATGCCTCCTTCTTCCGGTTGGGGTTGTTGCAACCCAGCTGGTCTAATGACATCGACCGAAACGTAGTTGACTCCTTTCAAAGCTTCACTGGAGAGCAGATCATGATCAACCCACACACTGAAATCCTGCGGCAGAGGTCCCTCGTCAAACCACTCTTCGCAAGAAGCTCGGTCAAGACCGCGCGAGAAGATGGCAGACCGTCGCTCTTCCTTTGCGCTTCGCCGCCGCACTGTACTGGTGGCACTTCTCTTGGACTTGGAGGTGCTGGCCACACTTCTATGATCGCCCGAGTTGAGCGAACTCTTCTGCCTCGTTTTCGGCGCGACAATCACTTCGGCGTCAGGTGAGATCTTTGCGAATGGTAGGTCTGCAGGCGGCGCAGGGTCTAACGAGATGACCTTGATATTCGCAGTCGAGGTCGGGGACAAGTGCAGCGTCAATGCGTGGGGCGCAACAGGGTTGTCGCCGAGTTTGTATGAGGGGTTCGGAAGCGCGCGGATCTGGGACAAAAGGTTGAGTTCAAGGAACGTCGCGTGTAGCTCGATAATCTCCCAGTCTTCTGGTGTCAGAGGCTCGATGTTGATCGTATGCGCCATGGGAGGATCGAGATGGATGGTGGCCATGATCTTCTGTCCTTCCGACAGTCCCAGAGTCTTTGCTAGTGTGGCATCGAGTTCGACAAGCTGAACTTCTTGATCGCGAGATGACCTTGAGCCATTGAGTCCATCGCGTGTACCGGGAGGGGCTGTTCTCCTCTTGCTTGGCATTCCTGTCCATCCTACAAATATGGAGCGCTGTTGCGAGCCGGACCCAGTCGAAGAGGCATCTCGGTAGCTGAGTTCGACGATAACATTTTGTGCAGGCTATCACACATCAGCCAATTGCGACGGCAGTAAGAGAAGATAGTTATGTAGTTGCTTACAGTGTTGACATTAACTAGTAACGAGACGAGCGACGTAGGTAGGTTGACCAAACAACTCTTGAGGTGACTTAGGGAGATCTCCGCAGACACGGATTGCGCGTTTCTTTTGGGAGCCATGATGCGCCGAGTATGTGGGAGGTTAATTGGCTCTCAAATCGCAGCGAGGCCCAGGTGTCATAAAGTAAAGAGAAGTATACGAACGAGTACCGAAACAACTCCGTTTCTTGTCCCGCAGCCGAGGTATCTACACGTGCTCGGGATCCTCGCCGTATCAACCTACGGAGCAAGTGCTAGTCTACCTAGCTTACTTAACCTGCCCCTGCCTGATGGGTAGCAGAAAAGTCGGCCTCCCAAGTCTTGGGGTATAAAAATAAGTAGTTTAATAAGCCTAGTCCAAGTCGCATAAGCTGACCTATTAATTTCGTCTCTTATGCTTCCAGCGGTCAATTATTCTGATACCCGACCTAGGCCTGCCTTCCCCAGCTTTCTTAGCTGAGCTCCAACTCTGGTCTGTGCTTTGCCTGCGATACCGCTGTGGCTGATCCTCAGGGTATCAGAGCAATTGTCCACTGGGACCATATCAGCGACAGAACCTGGCGTATCTGGTCAAATTAACTGATGGAGTATTAATTTTGGTGTTTCTTGGGTTGTGCTGAAGGAAGAAGAAATGGGCTGCTGAGCAGGTCTCACAGTGCTTTGGTACCTAGTGAACAATGTTGCTCCTTGAGACCTGCATTCTGTGATTGAAAACCGCAGAGCGAAAGAAAAAGGTCAGTAGTGGACTTTGGAAATCATGAAAATCTAAGAAATAAGAGATGAAACTAGTAGGTCAGCTTATGCTAATCAGACCAGACTTGTTAGAATGCTTATTTTTGTATCCTAAAACTTGGAGACTACTAACCTAACCTTTCTATCGTAGGTGAGTTTGTACCCACTAGTCTATCCGTAGGGGCTGATGTCAATTTATCCTGCATGTGGCACCTGAACGCGTCGAGACGCGGTTGACTTTCGTGTGAGCAATGGAAGGTTACAACCACCGTTGCCCCCCTGTGAGTGCCCCACCCACTCTGCGCTCTGCACTACTAACAGTCGCATCTCTCCATCTGCTTTGTGCAATACAATAAACAATCTCGACTACATACAGCCCTTTTCGAATTCGAGACCCTCCACCCCTCATAACCCTCTCTATACAATGGCTCTGCGTGAGTTTAAGGCACCTGTCAGCTATGAGAAGCAGCAACGTCAGTAAATTATCTACAAAATGATCACCCGTAGGCGCTAATATAATAACCCATACATAGATGCCTTTCAGGAGTTTTTGACAGGATTCAAGACATCGCCAGAGCAAACAATCACAACTGCGCTGGGAAATATCACAATCGGAGAAGATGATCTCGACGATGACTTGATGGACGAGGATGGACAGGACGCAAGCCAACGTCAACAAGCCAAGGAGCGCCGTTCTCCCCAGTACAAGTACAAGAATATGCTGCAGCAACTTTCCGATCGAACTATCGACGAGGCGACAATAGATCTCGATGATCTATCAACAGTATGATTGGTGGTCTTTTTCTTTTGCACAGCGGCTGACAGTTCATAGTGGGAGAGTCAAGCCTTCGAGGGTGAGGAGAGTCTCAGGCTTGTGGATTCCATCGAGATGAACACAAAGCACTACGTCGAAATTTTTTCCAGAGCAGTGGACGAAGTGCTTCCTCCAGCAAGTGCAGATACAACGTAAGTGCCCAACGGCGTATCGACAAGGCATCGCATTAATCAGTAAGCAGTTTCAAGGATGATGTTCTCGATGTTTTGATGGCCCGACGACAAGCCCGCAACCGAGAGCTTGATGAGGCTGCTGAACGTGACCCGACTGCTGCAGATGACAAGTTCCCTGCAGAACTCACCCGCAGATACACTCTGGTCTTCAAGCCTCGATCCGGCACCTCTAGCCAGCCTTCAAAGGCACTAGCAGTGCGGCAAGTACGCGGTGACCACTTGGGTCATCTGATCACCGTTCGCGCAATTGCTACTCGGGTCTCCGATGTCAAACCCATTGTGCAAGTCAGCGCATACACTTGCGACAGATGTGGTTGTGAAATCTTCCAGCCTATCACTGATAAGCAATATGGTCCCTTGACTATGTGTCCTTCAGAAGACTGTAAGCAGAACCAGGCCAAGGGTCAACTCAACCCCTCTTCAAGAGCTTCCAAGTTCTTGCCTTTCCAGGAAGTCAAGGTCCAAGAGATGGCTGAGCAGGTTCCTATCGGTCAGATTCCTCGCAGTCTTACAGTTTTCTGCCATGGAACGCTTGTCAGACAGATCAACCCTGGTGACACAGTTGATATTTCAGGCATTTTCCTCCCAACTCCTTATACAGGATTCAAGGCCATGAAGGCCGGTCTACTCACCGACACTTATCTGGAGGCACACCACGTCCTTCAGCATAAGAAGGCTTACAGCGAAATGATCGTCGATCCCACGTTAGTCCGTCGTATCGAGAAGTACCGCCAGACCGGCCAGGTTTACGAGCTTCTCGCCAAGTCAATTGCCCCCGAGATTTTCGGACATGTTGATGTCAAGAAAGCCCTTCTGCTGCTTCTTATCGGTGGTGTAACAAAGGAGATGGGAGACGGTATGAAAATCCGTGGCGACATCAACATCTGCCTGATGGGTGACCCTGGTGTGGCTAAGTCTCAGCTTCTCAAGTATATTTCAAAGGTCGCCCCTCGTGGCGTCTACACATCTGGCCGTGGAAGCAGTGGTGTCGGTCTGACCGCTGCCGTAATGCGGGACCCTGTTACCGATGAAATGGTCCTTGAAGGCGGTGCTCTCGTTCTCGCCGATAACGGAATCTGCTGTATCGACGAATTCGATAAGATGGACGAGACTGATCGTACTGCCATCCACGAAGTTATGGAACAGCAGACTATTTCTATTTCAAAGGCCGGCATTTCCACCACCCTAAACGCCCGTACCTCTATTCTCGCTGCCGCTAACCCTGTCTACGGACGTTATAACCCTCGCATCTCTCCAGTTGAGAACATCAACCTACCTGCCGCACTCTTGTCCCGTTTCGATATCCTTTTCTTGCTTCTTGATACCCCTACGCGTGAAACAGATGAGCAGCTTGCTAAGCACGTTACTTTTGTGCACATGAACAGTCGACATCCCGACATCGGCACTGACAACGTGGTTTTCAGTCCTCACGAGGTGCGATCCTATATTGCCCAGGCCAGGACCTATCGACCTGTTGTTCCTGCGAATGTGTCGGAGTATATGATCAAGACATACGTGCGCATGCGAGATCAGCAGCAGCGTGCTGAGAAGAAGGGCAAGCAGTTCACTCATACCACACCTCGTACCCTCCTGGGTGTTGTCCGTTTGGCCCAAGCCCTGGCACGTCTACGATTCAGTAACGAGGTTGTCCAAGATGATGTTGACGAGGCCCTTCGACTAGTCGAGGCCAGTAAAGAAAGTCTCAACAACGAACTCGATGCTGGGCGTCGCAACATGAAACCTACAGACAAGATCTATAACCTGGTCAAGAATCTGGCTGAAACTGGCCAGTGCCGCCCTGACGACGCTGCGGATGACGAAGACCTGGGTATTGAGCTGAGCATGAGCAAGGTCAGGGACCGCGTCCTGGCCCGATTCACCCTTGACCAGTGGCAAGACGCCCTTCATGAACATACCTCAGTTTTGAATGTAAGTATTATGATGTGGATCAACAACTATGACACCCAACTAACGATATTTACAGGTTTGGCAAACCGCTGGCAACGGTACCAGACTGGTATTTGTGGTCGTTGGTGAGAATCAAAACGACGATGACTTTTAATTGTTCTATAATGTGTGTCGAATAGATGATGTGCGATTACGGCGTTCAGGCATATTTACGTACCCAAGCAAGAAGAGTCTGCAAATGTAGCACTTGACAATGAGATTGAGTAGTTACGAACTCCAAACCTAGTATGCAATCCAAGTGCGATGTATATATGTATGATGGAACGAATGAACTGCCTCAAGGACCGTCGGCGTATTGGACCAGAAAAACAAGAGACGAAATTAGTAGCTCAGCTTATGCTACTTGGACTAGGCTTCTCAGACTGCTTATGTTTATACAGGCCTACGAGTGAATACGAAGAGGGAACAGATATATGCTTTGTAGGTTTCTACTCAGACACTGATATTGTACATTTATAGGATAGATTTTACAGTCTCATTTGCATCAATGACGCACGCTCCATCTCACCAACATTACCATGGCCTCCCACTGTCCACTTTTCAGAGACTGTCCGTGAGTTCAGCACATGGCGGAAGAGTCCGCTCGCGCCCCAATACTCCATCAAAGAGCGAGCCTCATCCTTGCTTACACCCTCAAGGCGGAGAACCCAGCTGTTCTTAAGGGCGTCATACACACGCTCGTCATACTTGCGCTCATAAGGATTGGGCTTGGGAACCTCACGGCCAGCTTGTCCAGCCTCAAGCTGGGATAGAACAAGCTCTTGTGAAGGGTGGTGGTGACTGTTGTTCTCGGAGGTGGCGGCGATGACGGCACCGCCGTTGGGCAGAGCAGCCTTGCCAGACAAAGCATCGACGAAAAGACGCACCAGCGTCAGCTCATGAGCATGAACCTGTTTGAAGGCAGCATCTCGGTAATCGCTGATCTTGTTGATGTGGGCAAGACCGTCGAGGGCAAAGAGCACGGGGGGTCGGCCAGGCAGAGTGAGTTCTGTCCAGAGGGCCAGGAGGGTTGGCCAGGCGTATTCAGCCTCCTTTGCGCTGAGGGCCAGGTCGGCCAGGGTGGCACCCTTCTTCAGGTTGGTGAACTTGGACCAGTCCTGCTCAATGTTGAGCTTCTCAAGAATGACACGGTTGGCCCTGTAGAGGCTCTGGATCATCTTGAGGCAGTAAATAGGCTGAGAGAACTGTGGTGGCTCAGTATCAGGAATAGGAGAGTATTCAGTGTTACCGTTGGTCAAGTCTTGGCCTATTTTTTACAGTTAGAATTAATTGGAATATCAATGAAAGCCGGATGGATCTATATGTACCTTCGGGAATATGGAATACCACCCAGTTGTTAAGAAGAGCATAAGACATAGCCTGGAGCATGGCCATACTCTTTCCGGACAACTTGCTTCCCGTCAACACACACTTGAGAGCCTTCTTCTCCTTGACTGACAGCTCAAGCTTCTTCATCAGCTCCAATGTCTCCTTGCGCAGCAGAACGTGGGGTTTTCGGAACAAGTTCCATGTCTGTGTCGTCTTAAAAGCCTCGAGGGCACGCAGATGATCCACCACCTGATCAGGCATAGCAAAAACCTTTCCAGCACTGGCGTCATCGGTCATGTTGGTAGCATTCAAAGTTTCGAGGCCTTGGACGGGTAGTGCACTGTTGTTGCTGAGCTGGATGCGCTTTCGGAAGGCCTTGCGCTCGCCGGGCTGAGGTTTTCGGACAGGCGCCACATTGGCACGCTTCTTGTACGACTTCTTGACCTTTTGGGGAAGATCTCTTCGGCTCTTGATCGGCGGGGGAGCTGATACGGCCAGAACCGAGCTCGTGGTCGAGAAGGGAGCGAGCAAAACGGGTTGAATTCGAGGAGCCCGGGGAATTGTTGGCCTCATAAGGCATCGGAGGGTGTTGGCGGAGGCCATCGTCCTCAGAAGCATCCCAGAAATGTCGGTACAAGGGACCTTTTGTTTTATGTCGGTAAATTGGGCGACGTCTATAGTCGCATTGGCGCCAATTGAGCCGGTTCTTGGACGCTCTTCTCGCGGCCGTCTAGAGCTGAGGTTGAATGCCACTCTCGAAAATCTCGGACCATTAACGACACGCCCCCAAACGTGCAGGGATAAAGAGCAACGGGTATGCCTGATTGGTTGGCGGGGTAGGTTGTCGGAAAAACGAGTGTCCACCGATCCGACATATCTTATCGCTAAAGAAAAAAGATAGTCTAGCAAACGGCTGGGAAAAAAGTTCCCAAGCAGCAACATCACGCACGACAGGCAGTTTGCGATAACGAACCCAACCATCGTCCTACAGACTGACGATAGCTATCGGTTTATATCAACATCCAATTATCTAATCCCGGTCTGATCTTATAAAATATCACAATGTCTCTCCCAAACTCCAAGCCAAAGCTGCCCGTCGCAGTCGAAAAGCCTACACCATACACTTTCGACCTTGGCCATCTCCTCGCAGAGGACCCCAACCCAGTGACCCTCGACCGCGAGAACCTCGAGCAGTCCCTCGCCGAACTTGCCCGTGACGGCGCCCAGTCTCTCATCAACCAGTTTCTCACCACATGCCCTCTCAGCTCTACCGCCGAGGGCGTTCTGCTCACTCTCCCAGCGCCGAGCACCCGTCTCCCCCGTGAGAAGCCCGTCCCTCAGGCCAGGGCTCCTACCAAGTGGGAGCGATTCGCCGCCAAGAAGGGTATCAAGCCCAAGACACGCGAGTCACGCCGCAACCTTGCCTTCGACGAGCAGACTGGCGAGTGGCAGCGCAAGTGGGGATACAAGGCCCTGAACAAGAAGGGCGAGGACTGGCCCATTGTCGAGGTCGACATGGAAGCCGAGAAGAAGAGAAAGGAGGGCACCAGCATCCGTGGCGATGGCCGAAGAGAACGCAAGGAGAGAGTCAAGCGCAACGAACGATTGATGCGCAAGAACAAGGGCATTCCCAAATAAAGCATCAGCGGCTATTCTGGAAGAGCAAGGATTGGGCCATCACCTCGGTATTAGTGTGGGCACTGGTCAGGACTATTGCTTTCGAGCATGTAGCGGCGTTTAGGACTTTGGCGTTTCAAATCGGCATCTAAAAAAAGCTAGGGATTTGGGAGGGTTTAGACGTTCAGCTTAGAAGTGAAGAAACGTTTTTATTACACCCTTCAACTTCTGTACTATGTTGCATCTATACCAGAAAATGCATGTTCAGTTCTGTCTTGCAGTTCATTTATCATGTTGACTATACCACTTGCTACTTCACGCAGCTATCTGATTGTCGAGGTTTCGCCGCAAGCTATTATTACGTTGCGAATAGACAGCACAATAGGTCTAGACAGTCGATTGATACGATGAAACTGAGTATATCCTTCGCCAAACTTGGACAAACCTGCCAAAGCCTGGGTTTCATTTATGTTACTTTATAGTTCCGTGTGATTACTTTTGCTTTCAGAGCTCATAACTCTGATCTGTTCGCAGGAACTGTTGTTTTCCATATTCGATTCCAAGATACTCCATGCCTTCGCTGCATAACCACGGTGACATTTCCTGCTAGCCCCTTTTAACACGGCGCCGATTAACAGCCAGCTTACCACCAAGCCAAACAAAGTAACAGAATTCGGCTTATCAACTAAATCAAAAGAAACAAAACAAAAAACGCTAAAACTTCAAACAAGATCCCCCCGGTATTGGGTACAGCACAGCCCTCCTGGACGATATTCTCCTCAAAAATGCAATGGGGTATACCAAGCAATAAATAAAGAAAAAGAAAGGGAAGAAGTGCAAGTCGAAAGGTATCACTCGCTTGGGAGTTGTCGACGGACATGCTCGTCTGAAAGCTTGGTTCATTGCACATCTGAAAACTGCTAGGTCACTCTAGAGAAACGCCAGCGTTCGGAGCAACCAGATCGTGCAACAAAGACAAAAGACGAAAATCGTAAGGGCATGACGTCGTAAATTGGCTCTTGCTGCGTATGTGTAGCTGCATACTCCATCGAGACGGATAGCCCGATCAGTAATCGAGATAACAGCCTGTCCCCAATAGCATGGCTGCAAATGGTAAGTCGGGCCTTGGTAAACACGGGCCAGGACATTCTCGGAATCTTGAGAATGCATGGCGTATATCTATTAATGTTGGGCAGCTTTGCATGGACGGTTGGTAGGACGCAAGTATGCCCGCTAAGTGGTGCGGGCAAGTGGCAATCCTGAACCTCAAAAGCCCATGGGCGATAGAGGCATGATAGGTGATAGCGGTCGTATATCTTTCGAGCGACTCTCTACCTCATGCTCGTGCTCGCCGTTGGTGTTGGTGTTGGCATTCAAGGCGGCTGGAGCAGACGAGTTGGTCGAGGTGACGCTTCCGTTTGAGGGGGATATCTGGAGCTGTTTTTTCTTCAGCTTTGAGGTCTGATTGCCGGGGCTGTGGCGGTCTGACTGTTTGCTGCTCCCTGAGGAGGAAAGATGTTGCCGATCATCCTCCGACTCTTCTTGGGGTCTTGGCTTTGTCGGTTCAGCTAGACCTCGTGGTGGAGGCTGATCAAAGATCACATATTCCTCCTCGATGAACAGGGCCTCGTTCTTGCAACCTCGCCAGCAGTCACGCCAATCGCATACCAAGAATTTGAAGCAAAATGCGTCAATCTTCATACACGGCTGGAAACAAATACAGAGATTCCTAAAATCCATTTTGTTCTTGTCGGAATGGGCTAAAAGAAGGCTGAGGTGGCATGTGATGGCAAAAAGCAGGTAATAATTGAAAGGGGAGAGATTTGAGAGCTCCTCGATAAGAAGCTCGGGCACTTCTTCCGCACCTGCGCATTCCCTTGCAATTCGATCCTGTGCGGCTTTTGGGAACAACTCGTCAGGGAGCTCTCGTAGCCATGCCTTCAGCATCGAGCCGATGATGTTGATATCGTATAAGTCACGCTCGTTGAAAAGATTCACATCGTACTCTATTTTGGGTCAGCACAAATATCCAATATTCGTAGCAATGCGATCAACACTCACGCTCATCGAATTTGCGTTGCCACTTCTTGATCTGGGGGCCACTGCCTGGAACACGATAGAGACCCTCAACTTCACATCCCTTATAGTTCAGATAGTCGATGGCTCTCCATGGAAAGGCGGGCATCCAGAATTCCGTCTTATCCCTCGAGTCCTCAAGTCGCTTCGAAATTCGCGTCAATCGTGTTTGCTCAACTAGCGGTAAATTGATGACCTTGAGCTGATAATGTTCGTCATCCAAAGCGTCCTTGTCTTCTCGACCGCCTCGCCCGCCCTTGAAGAAGCGGTCGCTCAGCATGCCGGCCGCGCGAGTTCCCGTGCTCTTTAGACCATTAAAGAAAGAGCCCCCGTTCTCGTTTAGGGAGGATGGTTGCGTCTTTGACTCCTTGGTTTGTTGTGCTCTTCTTGTCGAAGATGTGTCTCGCGGCGCGCGGTCCTCGGATCGATTGCGGACTGCGGAATTCATCATGTCTCGAAGTGATCGATCACTACCTTGGTTTCCGGCTCTGTACGGTACAGAGTTAAGATGCAATTCAGGCTCGTTGCCCTGGCGAGAGGAAGTGGCAGGTTTCGGCTCGGGGCTGCCGTCTTCTTTGTCGCGATTGGACCGGCTACGGTTCAAAATGCCAAAAGGTTTGGACCTGCCTTTCCTCACTGAGGAGTGTGGTGAGGCAGCCTCGTAGTCGCCAGCAGATGATAAAGATAAGTCGCTTCGTAAAGGATCGGCGGAGTTGGGTTTGTGAAGAGTGTGGTCGGGGTATGCGGAATCGGATTTATCTACATGGTGTCAGCTTGGTCATGACCTAATCATATGCGCTGTAGCCAAAGGATAATAGATCGTCCCAATGCCAGGCTTGGCTTCATGCTCACATACCTCCTTGTCTTGGTCGATTAGATCCGTCACTACCCCTCGACGTTACCTGAGCTCTCGTCTCTGTCTGCTTGCGACGGTGGGCATGGGGCTGAGATTGGTTGGAAGATTTGGATTGTTTGTTAAAGTTGAAGAAGCCGTTCTTGGAACCCTTTTTCGGTCCACTTGAGGTAGGTGGCCGTGCTTGGGACTGCGCAGGAGTTACAGTATTCGCGGGTGGGTCGGGGATTCGCTCTTCTAAAGTAGATGAGATGGAAGGAAAGGTCGAGGGGTCCTCGCGCGTATGTCGTAAGGGTGGTCGAGGAGTGGAGTCTTCTCTGCTACTCCGTTCGGTCGACGCTGCAGAAGTCGATGGTCGCTGTGCAGTCGCAGGGGCTGATGCTGATGCTGATGCTGATGCTGATGCTAGCGTGGACGATGACGGTGACGGCGACGGTTCTCCTTCTGTGGCGACGGTTGCCAGCGCTGCAGTCGTGTGTGGTACGTTCTTGTTCTTTTGCTTTCCAGTCTGGTTTCTCAAGGGTGAGAATCGACTGTGGAAAGGAGAGGAGCGGGGAGAACGGGGCGATTTGGACTCGACTGGCGATGCACCCGGGGAAACGGTTTCAGCAATGAGCGGGCTGTCTTTGTTGCGTAAAGCAGCGTCAGAATCGGATTGGGCTTGGGCTTGGGCTTGAGTTTGGGGCGAGGACTGAGACGAAAGTGCCAGCGGCTGTGGTGCCGCCTTACGACCCATTTCGAATTCTGCCTATTCACGGCGCAGTCTCAGTCTCAGTCTCGGTCTCGGTCGCAATCGCAGTCGCGGAGGCAAAGGCACTGTAGACGCGGGCCCTGCTTCGCAAGCTCCCACTGCCACGGTGGGCGAAACGGGAGGGGGTCCCAAACTGCGGGCCAGGGGGAGGGATGGAGTGGTCTGCTATGGATGGATGGCTGTTTATGTTTTGCTCTGAGCCGATCTTGTTGCGGGTCGCAGGGTCAGGACTCAGAGGTGACGGTAAATCCAGCCTGAAAGGGCAGGCTTGGTAGAAAGAGCAAAAGAAGTCACAGATAGGCAGTTTAACAGTAGTGTAACGAGGAATGGAGTCGGGAAATTTGATAATCGGAGGCCCGCTGGAGCAGTAGAGAGGTGGTGGGCGCGCGCGTTGACTATCCGTTCGCAGTGTTAAGGCGTTGGTGCTGGTACGGTTGGTATGGATTGGATTGGAGGTGCCGTATATTAGAGGTAGCGGAGTGTTGAGCTACCAATATCAGGGGTACCCGATGCTGAAAGCATGGGGTAAGTTATCAAGTTGGAGACCAGATCCAGTTGACGGATACCTATAGAACAAAGCAAAGATTTATAGAGTGAAAAAGGAATAAAGCTCAGTTCAACATGCCGTGTTTGAAAATATCTGATAAAGGAAAAGTCTCGTGGCCTCGAATCGGCCGCCTTACCTTAGCTACCTATCCCCGCTGTGCTCTGCGCTGTACATCACGGTGCGGTGTGGTGCTGTGCAGTGCGATGCAGTGTTGACCTGGCTGGCTCGAAGCTCCAGTTATGATCCGTATGATCATATTAGGTAGGTAGGTAGTAGGCAGTCCATAATAACAACACTACGATCATGGAATTAATCAATACCCGATGGTAGGGTCAATCTAGTGGGCAACAGAAAAGATGGCCTCCAAGTTAGGGGGAGCAAAAATAAACAGCCCAAGAGTCTGGTTTAAAAAAGCAGAGAATGACTTAGTAATTTCGTCTCTTACGTTTCCAGTAACCAACTTTTTTGATACCTTGAGGCCCATGTTAATGCCGGTGATATGTGCCAAAATATCCGAAACCAAGCCCCCAAGGGCCCAGAGCAAATCAGAGCTGGCTACACAACAGTCGGTGGCCCGAAAGCTGTTCCCAATTGACTGGATAGCAGTATATGCTGCTGACCGCTTCCTGTTGATGCCACACATGCGACGGGCGGGGCGCCTCTATTCACAGGTCTAAGCTACGCACAGTGTTGTCAAGTATCAGAGTAGAGCTACCTACCAACTAACAAGGCAGGTCAGTGTACTAATGTTCTCGAGTGAGCAGCTGATGATGTCTCAGGGCTTGAAATATCCCAAAGAAGCAAGGGACAGGATGTGGAACGTTGCACGAAGGACCAGGAACAAGGGACGAACAAAGACGAGGCCTTGGCGTTCCTTTACTAGGGGTTCAATCGCGAGGGGAATTCGGCAGTGGTGGCATTCAATAGCCTTCATGCCTACCTTTCTGTTCGCGATGAATGGGCAGATTCTGATCCAGGCACAGGCACAGGACCAGGCACAGACAGGCACGACACCTTAACTTAACTAGATTGTTGGTGGGCCTACGGATGTACGTAGTTGTTTATGGATGGTGCTAATGTTCCAGTTAGCATGAATGACTTTCTACTGGTCAACTCCATAGACTGGGCAGTCCACCCAAAGCCATCGAATCCTATTTGAATCGAGCGTTGCGCGTCTCGGGTTACGTACGTAAGCTTACTTACATACATACAGCCCGTAAATGTCTATGTAAGTATCATGTCGGTGTACGAGGCTGAAACGAGCTACCACACACGAAAAAGTGACAAAAATGGCTCTCTAGAAAAAGAGACCCGATTTGACGAATACCGACTGTACTGCACTGCGATGAGTCCGTCCTGGCAACCCAACGACAACCCAATTTGCAGGCTAGTTAAACTGTGGATGCAGACGATATCTTCCTTGGTATGTAGCAAGGTTGTAGGTAAACAAGATGGAACGTTGAGGCCATTCTACCCCGCTGCAGCAAATTGGCAGATTGGGCGTCAACCTAGGGGTTACTGTCCTTCATCAACGTGCCTTGTAAACTTTGATCCGTTTCTCCATTTTCATCCCATGAAAAAGGCTAGGTAGGCTTTGCAGTCAGTGGCTGAGTGGCTATAGGATTCACGTACCTGAAAGCCAAGAAACAGCAAGGAACGTCGATATGAAACTAGGTTGCAAGAATCCATGCTTCTTTAATTTACTTGATACCAGATGGTCGAGTCTCGAACGGAAGAATAAAATTGTCTGTCGGTTATACGTCCCTATTTACTCCATAACTACAGAGTAGACAATGTATGATATCCAACTGAATAAGCACCATAGTATGATGACCCCAACTCAATATGTCGCTCTTTTGGGCTCAAATCTGATGCCTGAATGACCGGCATGAGTGGCGTTTAGATTGCCCCCTGTCGACGGACCACACCATGTAAGTGTAAGCTCTAATACTGTCTGCTTAAAGTCAAATTTCGATTAATACCATGGTCTCTAGTAGCGGTTTCCTGTTACGAGATGAGCTCAGCAGATACGGATATAAATATTAATCAAGATTCTTGGAATACGAGGCCTTTTGGAACTGACCTCGGCCATAACAATGGAGATTGCGCGTCCTCATTTATGTATCATTCAACTGTTCCATAAAAAGTTTAATGTCCAGAGCGCCAGCCATCGACCGGATGCTTCCGAATATGAATCACGTAGCCAAGACTTGACAAGCATCCAACCCTTGTAAGGATCTCCCTGCCACTCATGAGCATAGGAGACTTACGTGTTGGGATGAAACGTAGTGCAATGGATCAATCTTCGTCTCATGTGTCGCCAATGATATCATCATTTGCTACTTCAGCCTTATCCGAGCACACGATCGAGATGGCTTTCAGAATCGTCTTACTAAGCTCATGTCGTGTCACAGAGTTTGCTTCGATAGGACATCAAACTGCTGATCTGCCATGTCATCGAATAGACACTTTAATCGAGGATCTATCGAGCACAAATAGGCGTAGCAATTGATCATCTCGAAAAGGGCATGTACACTATGTATGCCATATATATATCTCTTGAACAACTCGCGGGAATAAATGTTGTTGGCTCTTATTCCAATGTCGAACACATGTTGACAAACTCAATGATTTCCTTGTTGAACTTTTCCGGTTCTTCGTAAAATAGCCAGTGTCCAGAGTCAAATACTGATGACCGTGCAAGGCCTGGCTTCGATGTTTCGACCCGCTTCACAGTCTCGAGCATCCCCTCGAGTGGAAAGCAGCTTGATCGTCTACCTGCCATAACCAAGGTGGGAACTGTGATTGTTTCGATGGCTTCGCGGTGATCGTAGCGAGTGTGGTCTGCCAGCAGTCGCGTCAACCAACTTTGATCGCAACGAGCACTGATCTCTGTGAAGAAGGTTTCGTCCTTTGCCTGCTGCTCTGCTGAGACCATGTCTTCTTCTCTAGGGGCGTGTCGATAACCTAAACATCCCAATGCCAGGTCCAGATGCGCCGCCTTAGAGTCGTGGATCCAACTATGCTGTGCTGATTGCATCGTCTTTTCGTCATAGCATCCAGTGTGTGCTTTGGATTGGTCCCATTCATCAAACGTCGACCGATCTTGTAAGGGTGCCTGGTCAACAAAGACGAGTCCGGCAAAGTCGCTGCATCCAAACAATTCGATGTATGTCCAGAGAACTGCAGCACCGATGGAACATCCGACAGGAACAAATCTGACGTTGGGCGCTGACTTGCGAATGTGTGCGACGAGGCCAGCAAGATCAACTGCCAATCGAGCAACGTGGTATCCTCCGCGAGTTCGGTCAGAATCTCCATGACCACGCATATCAGGAGCAACAACCCATTCATTCTCGCTCAGAGTCGTGAAATTGCGGATAAAGTAGTCACTAGAACCGCTGAATCCATGCATGAGCAGTACACATTTTCCAGGCGCAGCCTCCACCGTATCACTCAGTGGCATAGACGTCTTGAAGGCAATTTTACAGCCATCGTTGGTGGTAAAAGACTCCTGTTGCATATTTCCTGTTGTGTCGACCTGTCGCTTCTCGTTCTTGTCTGATGTGTGGGCGATGTTGGAGAAGGGACATCTGAGTTAGGTAGGTACTTGTGTGGAGCGTTCCACCTCGAGACTCAGAACTACCAATTCTGAGTGATATCAACGTGTAATCACTCAAAATTCCTTCGGCTCTTGAGTCACTGGAACCAAAACTCCCAGTCTGCCGAACTTGAGACAGCCACGTACGATCTAGCGTCTATATTATGCACCTGGACTAAATGTTGAACATGATTGACTGTTAATTCAACTGATGTGACTGTTCCTCGCATCAACAACTTTGAATTGTAGGAGAAAACAAGAGCTCCAGCACTTATGCCATGCTCATTTGTATATTTCCCCTCGTTTTCTGAATCAAATATCAGCCTATTAACACGTGTAACCCTACAAGACAAAGCATCATATCACTCACCACTATCAAAACATTGACCTATGTTGGGTGCTCAAGGGTAGGTGGGTGACTACGCTGGAACAGCCAGGCACCAAGCGACGCTTACGTAAAGGCCCGCTTGCCAAAATATCTCTATGTCAACCCCAACTCATCTCATCAATTTCATTTCATCTTTTGACAACATGGCCCAAGCCGGCACAGACTGCGAAGCGCCGGAGCTCGTTGTTGACGCTCATGTGAAGTACATCCAAAGCTTGGATACGAGGAAAGATGAGCTGGACTACTGGCTTACCGAGCACTTACGACTCAACGGCCTGTATTGGGGATTAAATGCTCTCTACTTGCTTCGTCGGCCGGATGCCCTCCCACGACAAGATGTCATCGATTTCATTCTCTCCTGCCAGCATGAAAACGGCGGATTTGGTGCAGCGCCAGGTCACGACGCCCATATGCTTTCTACAGTAAGTGCTGTGCAGATCCTCGCCATGACGGATGCTTTCGACCAGCTGGAAACCAAAGGCAAAGGGAAAGAACAGGTCGGCAAGTGTAGGTGCCTTCGAAGGGTCCACAGTGCTTTCGATGCACAAACTGACTACATATAGTCATAGCAGGGCTACAAAACCAAGAAACCGGTACATTTGCTGGAGATGAATGGGGCGAGGAAGACACTCGCTTCCTGTACGGTGCTTTCAACGCCCTGTCACTACTCGACCTCATGTCTTTAGTTGATGTTGATAAAGCCGTTTCTCACATCACCGCTTGTGCCAACTTTGACGGCGGTTATGGAACTGGTCCCGGTGCGGAGTCGCATTCAGGCCAGGTCTTCACCTGTGTCGCAGCGCTTGCAATCGTCAGGCGCCTGGATCTTGTGAACAAAGAGAAACTCGGTCGATGGCTGAGCGAGAGACAAGTCCCTTGCGGCGGCCTCAACGGCCGACCCGAAAAAGACGAGGATGTTTGCTATAGCTGGTGGGTGTTGAGTAGCCTTGCTATAATTGAGCGCACCCACTGGATCGATCGCGATGCATTGATCGCTTTTATTTTGAAATGTCAAGATACTAATATGGGCGGAATTTCCGATCGGCCTGGTAACATGGTTGATGTTTGGCATACTCAGTTCGGTCTGTGTGGTTTGAGCCTTTTGGGCTACCGAGATCTTGAGGCAGTCGATCCAGTGTATTGTATGCCAAAAACCATAACAAAGAGACTTCTCGGTTGATTGCTGCAATTTTACATGCGGTACCTTATTCGTCACTTCGCAATGGTGTTAGCCACCAACCTCTAGTCATTCTTCGTACATGTTTACGGCATTATGTAGTGACAGCATGTGTATATAGTTAAGGGGGAAAACTGTTGTTTTCCCCAGGAGCGTCGCTTGTTACCCCGTGGTGTTAGTCCCGCGAAGTCCTCCAGACACTTTTATCTCAGATACTTATTGTTGAGCTTGCGGGATAATACCGTTAGGAGCATCTCTTTCTTAGAATAAAAAAAGGATGACTTGCCAGCGAAAAGCGAATATCTCAGATACACGCTTGTCGATGAGCGTGTTGTGGTGACGGGAATCAAAATTAGACTGTTACTTTTATAGCCTTCATCGTACTCAATAAATCACTTTGCCAATGCCATATGGTATTCATTCACTTTAGTAAACTGTTGTTTGATGATCAGTCAATCCGTTGGTGCATTCTTGTTCTCTGAAGCTGTTCAAACGCCCCCCTTTTACGGCTACAAACACGCACCCTTACACTGAAGACTCAACACAGGTATATAGTTGACTCTGATTCGGAACAAAACCACAGAGACAGGCAGAAACATATCATATAATCTGTCATCGATGGCATATGATGTATCACCTCCTGCAAAATCAACCCCTTGCCGCAGCACAACGCATATCTGCTTCGAGGCACCAATTCTTCGAAAAAGCTTGCACCATCATAGTACTTCCCTACCTAGGTACCTCCTATACTTTCTACAATCATTTCTTATTATTAGCAGCTCCGCCATCAAATCACTGGAACCAGTATTTAAAAAACGCATCTGCCCAAGTATGCTGTCCTGAGGCCCCTGAGGTTGTCAATGGTGCCTGCCTGATTCTGCTGGCTCCTTCCCCCTGGACGTCAGGCCTGGCGCACACCCCCTCTTTCTTCCCCTCCTCCTTCTGATTTACCCCAGACTTTGGGTCTTTCATCTGTCTGAAAATCCCCTCCACTTCTGACGAAATTGCCTTCGAAAGACATCATCTCATGCGTAACTGAGCGACTGTTCCTTCTCCGAGCATCCTTTTAGTTTCTCCACGGCAGCTCCTGCAGCCTATCGCAAGGCTAAACTGACCTGCGCCTCAGCCCTATGGTGTCTTCGGTCCACGAAACAGATTAGAGGGATTGGTAGACCTTCAGCTGCTTCAGGCGTTCCTCCTACAGTGGTAAGTCAACAAGCACTCTGTCTTAGTACTCCATGCAAGCAAAATCATCTCAATCTTTGATCACACTAAGCTCTGGCATGCGTGCTGGGCTTGAATAGGAGGCGAAACAGTGTCTGAATTAACCCAATCGAACTACAGTGCTGGGCTTCCCCCCGAGAACTTCCGTTCCAACTCACCAAGAGACATGACTTGTCTATAGGTTGGTTTCAAGATATTATCTCATTAAACAGACAAAGCTACCTGCGGTACCTGAAATTGTGACTTTGGTGCAGCCTGTCCCGAGAGATGACCTTCAAAACGAACGACGCCGACTATTATTGAGCCTCTTCCAAGACAGCGGGCTGTTACAAGATATTTGAAGAAGCCTGGAGACATTGTGAAACTTCGATCTTGATTGTTACACCAAGAAGAGATAGCTCGCCTTTATTCATCTAGTCGAACTTCGAATCAAGCTCTCCGAAACTCCGTTCTGCTCGATTGCTTATTATGATACACATCAAAAAACAACTGTGAACGATTGTAAAGAGAAGGAAAGGCTCGCTAGCAACTACCTTGAAAGGAGACGCAAATATGGCTCGAGGCAGGAAGCATACCAAATCGACTCCGGTCAGTACCTTCCTATGCAAGCCGATCCCAAGTCTTTCGCTCCCCTACTTTCTATCTTAGTATTGTTACCTAGGTATACTCTGAGGAGCTATCTTGACTTGTACATCGCCTGCTTGTTTCGATTGCCAGTTTACATCGTCCTCGGACTTGACCCTTTGCCCTTACTACCTACCTACTGCCCTCCCCCTTTGACTTGGTTAACTCCCCTTTCTCGTTCGCCCATGCCCGAAGAGAAGAGCGATATTTGGCCACCGATTCCGTGTTTGAGAACTTATTACAGTATATACCTGTTCAACCAACGAAACCATGCTTTCAGTCATGGATAATGCAGAAGTTGCTAACTAGTGCATTTTATATTCAGGTCATGGCTCCTCCAACGCTGTCAGAAGGCAACTCAGCCAATTCTACAAACCGACCGATTCCACTCTCTTGTTTCGTTTGCCCTGAGACTCCACGGTTTTCGGACGTATCACACCTTCTCACACACATTGCATCCAAGGGCCACCTTCATCAGGAAACCCAAACAAAGCTCAAAGCGCACCAAGACATTACCGCTGCTGTAAAGCTTCAACGTTACGAGGATTAGTACTCCCAGAACGGTATCGAGGGGCTTTTGGTCGAGCGAATGAGAGTAAAGCAGTTGAAGGAGGAGGCTCGCGTCAGACGCAATCGGGAATACCAATTCGTGCCCCCGGAAAAGGTTGTACTGCCTCGTCCATGAAAAAATAAGATTCGGTACTGACGGCCACTAGTTAAACAAGCGGAGGATGAAGCAGGAGATGTCGATGAGCCCGGCAATCAAGCTCGAAGGAGACGAACTCATGAGCGATTTCCCACTTTTCCCGGGGTTTTTAGACCTCGAACTGGATAACGGTATTCAAGAAGAATTTGTTTTGGGAAACGACTCGATGTTATTAAAAGGCCAAGTGTGGCCAGGAATGGGAAAGATGGATCTTGCTGACGACCAGACGAGAAAAGCCCGGAACCAAAAGAAGCCCAAGTCTGTCATTGACAAAATGAAGAAGGCGTCTGAGTCAATCGAGCCTACCCAGGTTGTAATGAGCTCGAAACTGGAGGTAGAAAGGACAAGGGATGTCTACGACGATACTTCATCTCCTGTTCCTGGCCAGGAGGAATCGGTATGTGCAGCCAAACTCTGGGCTTCCAATCGCTAATACCACCAGACACCACCCAAGAGGGTTCCAAGGCCCAAGCGAAAGAAGACAACACCTCTTGCGGAAATATCTGGAAATATTCCGAAGCAGCGACGAAGGACTACTCGTGGCCAAAAACCTAACGTTGAGAAGACAACGCGTCTCAAGAAGGAACAACTGATTCAGAACGAGCCTGAAGCATTCCCTTCGCCAGAACGAAACAAAGGAGTCCATGATATATTTCGTGACGAAGTTATACGGACAGGTAGGTTTCACATCGGGGTCAATCGATTTCTACTGATGCGCAATACAGCTTCTATCAGCGAACCTCCGCTTCCTCTAAGTCGCGTCGAACATAGGTAATAGTACAAATAGCCTCCGAGTATCATGTTGTTGACATGAGAACTAGATTAGAGCCTCGTAATAAACACGGGGCTCGGAGCATGAATGGCTTCTTCCACTCGAATATCGTCTCCCCGACGCCGCAAACGAGAGATTTGGCACCACGTCACCTCCAAGCCAGAGCAACACCTAGTTCGTTTCGACCTGAATCTTTCCCTCCAGGTATGTCGAGCCGGTGAAAGGAGCCTACAGTTGATGGCAGATGTGCTCATATAAATTTAGGTTCTTTCAGCCAAGTTGAAGCTTCTTATGCGATGAAAGACGCTACAATCTACAATGCTTCATCGAGACTTCCATTTGCTACTGCAGACTATAGCCAGTTTCGCGAACCAAGTTCAAACCATCTGCGCGCAACAGCAAACTACGGCTTCCAGTTGAAACAGGAGGAGTACCTAGGATCACATACTGGCGACCTAACACATGGAACAAACAGTCCATACATCGGGATGCCTGGAACCAACCCCCTTTTTTCGAATGACCGGTCTTTTCTGAACTCGTACAACCAAAGAGCTCTTAGTGGAACATTCTCCCCGTTGTCGTTTGCCCCTGTCAACCAACAGCCAGACTATTCACACACTGGGCGAGATATGAACCAACAAATACACATGCGTGAGACCATGGAGCCAAATGAACTTGGTGGAGATCAAGAATTGAATCTCGACGGTTCATGGAGCCTGCATGAAGCTGACAGCGACATGGGGTTTGCCTCAGGATTATCAATGGACGATCAACAGTCCTGAACAAAAGACCTGGAAATCGCCTCGAAGACAACTGATAGCCCATTCTATTCTCCGATAGTACAGGAATGGCCCATTCTACTTGCTACTCGGATCATGAATCTAAACGAATCATCATATCGGAGAGCACCATTATACGCTGTTTCCTGGTTTCAGAAACAGTTGGCCAGCTATTCAGTGTAAGGGACTCTTTAACACAGCCTTCCATTCCCAGAACTAGCCAATTGACAATTCGCAGAACATTCAGATCACACGAAAATCATACACGGCGCCCGATCCCGGAACACGAGAATTAACAGTTTTGGTATCATATCCTTCCTTTTGATCGATTATAAGAATGAAATATCAAATGGGCAGAGAAACAATTAGGAGTTTCATTGAACCTGGGACAAGGTGCAATGGTGCTCTATGAATATGGGAGTTTTGGAACTTATGGGGATATAAGGTGTTACGAATGAAGAATAAACAGGGATACTTTGGCGTCTGGAGCGATGGGCATATCATTTGACATTGGCGTCATGGGATGTGAAAGCAAAGACATTTTTAACATTTTATAAGAACCAGTCGTTTTAAGATTATGAAGTCCAACTCAACCATTAGACCGCGGAAATAGTGAATATTACAATTGTGCTATACATCATAGTTGCTCGATACTCGATACAAGCTGATCGAGATGATCGGTTCCATCGCCCATCACTTCCGACAGGGCACGACAAACCCCCCTCAAGCGCCGCATCTTCATTTCTTGCTCAATTTGACTCGACTTCAAAGCAGCAACATCAATCACTTTCTTGGGAATGCGTGCAAGTCTCGCGACGTTTAAGCCGTAGGAGCGATGAGCAACACCCTCGCCAACTTCGTACAAGAACGTGACCTCTTCCTCACCATCCTCCCCTTTCTCTGCCTTGAATTTCATGTGAACATTCTTGACACCGTCAAGACCTTCAGCGACCCGCGCCAGGTTTTGATAATGCGTAATAAAAAGCGTCAGACACCGTGTCTCGGTGACGACATGCTGCAGCACGGCTTGGGCGATAGCAGCGCCGTCATGAGTGCTGGTGCCTCGGCCCAACTCATCGAGAATGACAAGACTTCGGGGACCAGCAGAGCGTAGGATGCGCGCTGTTTCAGAGACCTCGACCATAAAGGTGGATTCACCAGCAAAGAGGTTATCGCGGGCACCCGTTCGGGTGTGGATGGCGTCACAGAGAGTGAGAGACAACGAGTCTGCGGGGACATACGAACCAACTTGCGATAAAAGAACAATGAGGGCTAGAGCGCGAACGAAAGAAGATTTACCGCCCATATTGGGACCAGTGATGAGGTGGGCGAGAGGTGAAGGGTGTGCGAGGGTAGTGGAGAAAGGAATGTAGCCGCCCTCAAGAGTATGCTCCGCAATGGCGTGGCGGCCGTTGGTAATGGAAATGGTTGGGTCGGTAGAGGAAGGGAGGAAAGATGGGCGAGAGTAGCCTGGTTGTGCGGCGACTTTTGAGAGAGAGAGGACGCAGTCGAGTGTTGCAAGAGCGGATACGGCGTCACGGAGGGGTTGATAGTCTGACGCAATGGATTCGAGTAGATCCTTGAAAGCTTTATCACATGCGGCAGCCAGGGCCTCACGATGCTGATCGCGTTCAGTAATGAAGCGAAGGACTTCAGGGGTATGAAAACGCGATAGCTTCTTTGTACCAGAGATCTTGGCCCACGAAGCTGGAACATGTTTAATATCGGCATTGGGAACCTCGATTAGAAATTCGATGCCGGCGACGGTGACATAGTCAACCATTCTCTTCTTGATTTTTTCAGCAGCAACAGCACGATGGCCGTCTAGTTCGTGCTCAACGTGGGCGATGCCAAGCTGGTGATCTTGCATATCCTCCGTCTGGAACTCATCGCGAAAGAACCCGTACTTGTCGTCTTTGCGTGCAGCTACAAGGTTGATGCGCTCAAGGTATGAAACGACCGTATCGAGGATCTGCGGCAGGGAACAGATGGCCTCGCTGAGAAGAGGGGAACTGAATGGGGTATCAGATGGACCTTTGATTATCGAGTAGTAGCTCGCTACTCTCTGTAAAGCTTGCAAGACAGAAAGGAGTTCGGGACGAGTGCATTTGCCGTAATAGATGCGAATGAGACTGCGTTCAAGATCGGTCTTGGTGTTTGCCAAAAGTGACTCAAGTTGGGACACAGGAGCGGTTGATTGCTTATTGAGAAGCTCCTCGACAGCGTTGAGACGAGCCTCAAGAAGTTCCTGGTCCAGCAAGGGGCGCCCTACCCATTTCCTCAGGAGACGCTGACCCGGACGAGTGAGAGTCTTGTCAAGAGCCCAGAACAGACTGCCTTTCTCGGAATGGTCTGTAGAGTTGCGATACACTTCGAGACTTTCGAGTGTAGTACCGTTGATGAGCATATGCGATCGGGTACTGAAGCTTTGGAAGTATTTGGTCAGGTCGAAAATGTGCTCAAGGCCGTATTCTTGGAGATGGTTGATCATAGCTGAGAGACAGATAGTAACAGGCTCGGGCAGCTTTAAGACCTTGTCGAGAAGGGCGGCAGAGGTTTCGTCTTGGGTATTGTCTTTAAGCTTGTCGGCGTAAAACTGAGTGACGTGAGAGTAAGCTTCAGCTGCCATGGTCTTCTCCTTGGGCACGCGCTCGACTCGACTCCGGTCGCCGAAGACATTGGTACTGCTGCCCGATAGATGCTGCACGAGCTTGTCGGTGCCTTTGGTCAGATCTCCTACGATCAAGAACTCGCAAGGAGAAATGTGTAATAGACGTGTCTCAATCTCGCTCCGCATGAATCCATCTTCAAAGTGATCATATATGATGTCTCCGGTCGCAGGCTGGACAGCAATTATACCAACATCGACCTTCTCGTCAGTACCTGACCCCTTAGCCTTGGACTCTGTTATACATAACAGGTAGCCGCCAGAAGGCGCTCCAGAGCCACCGCTTTGATCAAGTTCGCCATTCTCATCAATGTACGTTCCTTTTGTATAGAGATTGGTGAGCTTGCGGACAAACGGCGTGTTGCGATTGTCACCAGCCTTCTTCAATGCTGCTGTCTCGATCTGACGAACAACGCCAACCTTGTGTCCGGCAGCTACCAGGCGCTTTGCATGTACAGGGAGGCGATGGACCGGAATACTTGCCGAAGCGAAGCGATCTATATGCGCTTCTGAAGGGTCTGTGAAACGTTAGGATCCTTTTATCCCTTAGTCCGTGGCAATAAACTTACGCTCATCATAACGCATTTTACCGGGAATACAGACAATACTTAATTCTTTTGCTGCAATGCGCGCATCTTCGCCAAAGAACCGGAACTTGTAGCCGACTTCCACAATGAGAACAGTGTCCATGTGCTTCCTTTTGATTTCTAGAAATTGAATTTCCATAGGTGTCAGTTTGCCTGTTTTGGACCCTTTCTTCTTTGTCTTTGCCGGCGCCGGAGCCTCCTCTTCAGCTCCGTCGTCATCGGCGTCTTCGTCTTCGCCCACTGGCGCCGCATCTTGAATATTACGGCGCGATACTAGTGCGTCTGGGTGACCAAGTTTCTTAACAAATCTCTTGTGCAGTTCTTGGTTCTGTCGTCTCTGTTCTGCATCTTCGTCACCATTTTGGCTTGGTCCTGCGTTTGTGTCGGCGTCCTGGGTATTTCGCACACTCGAACCGTCGTATCGGTATCGTTCTGTGCGCGCCCCTACGGTTTCTTGTTCCCCGTCTTTTGATTTGGAGAAGAAAGTGCTTGTCTCTGGGTCTTTGACGGCGTCATCGGCTCGAGCTCTTTTGGAAGTCTGTTTTGGTTCTTCGTTCTCCTTTTCTGTGTCCTCTACTGGTCTTTTCCTGGACGGCAACCCGGTTGTATCTTTACTGGGCGATTGTGATTTGTCTGCTTGTGCTCGACTCTGCTTTTCGAAGATTGCGGCTAGACCGTTCACTGTCTTTGGGGTGAAAAAGGATGTGAGAGACTGTTGTTTTTTCTCGCCCGGCTTAGGAGTGGGAGCCATAATGAGGCCGGATTCGGTGAATGTTGATGGCGATTTCTATGGTAGTTAAAGGATGGCCACTCTTGATAATCCTTAATTTGGGGCCCTTGAAATTAGAGGTGGTGACGTTGAGGAAGCGCGTCTTGGTTGATGTAGACGCGTTGAGTGGCTGATGGAAAGACCCACTTGAGCTTTCTCATCGGATGCATGGGCAAAGTCAAAAGGTTGTTTGTCATCTCCTTTGGCAGGTACATATTGATGGATTTTGTTATTGTTTGCATCTATGTAAATTCAACATCAGTTCATTCGTATACAGGGCTGTCGACCCTCCACTACCGTTGATAACAATGTCAAAAGGGACATCTCGGAGAGTCGCCAATACTGAGTGACGCTAGAATCGATCTCCTTTGCTGATAGATAGTGTTCTTTACATGAACTCGCACCCTGGTCGCGCACGAACCATGACTGTTTGGCCAGGCTTTATGTGTCGTATCATGACCTGGGATACAGTCTATCATGGAAGATTCATCTCTTGTCAAAGTTGCAAAGTTGTCTTGCATGAGATGAGTGAAAGGGCTTGATGAAATTATAGGTCAAATTATGCCAGCACTTGCAAGCTATTATTGATCATGTCATCTGTCTTATACATAACGACCAGCACAAACACTATCATGATCAGTCCACGGAAAGCCTGGGGCAAGAAATAACTAATTAATTATGTTGTTTATTGTCACGGAAAGTTACCGTGCATCTTGCAAGACAGGGCTTTTTAGTGGTTGCATCCAGTTCTTGGCTTTAGTGATGGGCGCTTGCATCGAGGCTATGTTGCTACCCATGATGAGATCTTGAGCTCTCATGATCCATGATTTTATCCCCAATGCCCCACCCTCCCGTTGTTCTTTGGCCCCCAAACCCTGAAAGGGACCTCCCGAGGCCCGTTTTTGATGGCTCCCAAGCTTTAGCTCAAGCTACTGGGCGCTTACACGTTTCCCGACATAGCCAATCAGAGCATCTA